>JAPMUY010007260.1:472500-492500 GCA_026901105.3 Galaxias olidus
GCTAGCCCCGCCCCCCCGGTGGAGTTCCTGTCGGCCACGCTCATCAACAACGTGGTGCGGGACCCCGGCTCGGGCCACCTGTACGTGGGCGCCGTCAACGCCCTGCACCACCTGGACGCCGCGCTGGCCCCGCTGTCCCGCGCGCGCACGGGCCCCGAGAGGGACAACCGGGTGTGCACGCCGCCCGTCACCCAGAGCTGCGAGGAGGCGGAGGACACGGACAACCACAACAAGCTGCTGCTGGTGCAGGCGGCGCGCCACACGCTGGTGGTGTGCGGGAGCCTTTACCGGGGCATCTGCTCCCTGAGGAACCTGAGCGACGTCAGCCGCCTGCTCTACTTCAGCGACAGCAAGGGGGAGAAGACCTACGTGGCCAGCGCCGAGGAGGGCGTGTCCGTGGTGGGGGTCATGTCCTACTACATGAGCAGGGAGGGCGACAACGTCACCGTGTTCCTGGTGAGGGGGACACACACACACACACCTATCCATATTCTTGAAGTCACGACCGGGTCTGCATGCCGCCCGTGAGGTGTGAGGAGGAGTCGTTTCTGTCACCCTTTGTGTGCCGGTCGTCCTCACATTGTTTTATTTTTAAATCCGCTAACAATGGTATCAAGGTCTACACCTAATTCAGAAGTTATAAACATTGTAATGAAGTAATAAATATTGCAATAGGTTTGTTTGAAAAATACAATACCAAAAAGAGACATCTCCATTACAGAATGTAGTATACACAGCCCTTGATTACTATAAATATAGATATATCTACCCCGCCGAGATGGCTTATTCTTTCAATATCATCACCTCACTCGAGCGCCATGCTCCACCACCCGCCCACTTGAACAAAACGGTGTGAATTCTGTCTGCTGATCCCCACCCCCCCCCATCTCTCGTGTCTGCCTCGCCCCAGGTCGGCAAGGGTTACGGTAGCCATGACAGCACGAAGCTGATCAGCACGCGCATCCTGGAGGACTACCACGACTACGTGATCTTCGAGAGCATCATCGAGGCGTCCGCCGTGCAGGCCAACCCCTTCGTGCTGCGCTACCTGCACGACTTCCGCCACGCCTTCAAGGACCAGGGCTTCGTCTACTTCCTGTTCTCCCGCACGCTGGGCGCCCAGGACAACAAGAACTTCACGTTCCTCTCCCGCATGTGCGAGAACGACCAGAACTACTATTCCTACACGGAGCTGCAGCTCAACTGCAGCGCGGGGAACAAGTACAACAAGGCTCAGGTAAGGGGGGGGGGGGGCAGCCGCCGGCCTCATCTTTCATTCACAGTCGTCAGCCACAGGTTTATTTTTAAAAAGAATGTATGGATTCCCACAAGAGGATATTTGAGTCCAATCTTCCCACGCAGCATAGCAAAAACAAACAATTCTCGCCACGGGAAGAGCTGCGCATTTGCATTGCTCCAGAGATGATTTCCGTGCTTTGTTGATTAGTGCGCTTCTTCATTCCCCCCACCCCCCCCTCCGGTTTCCCTCCGTTTCCTTTATTTATTGCAGCGGTGATTACAAACCGGGATTGGAAGCGTTTGGTTTGTGTCCGTGTTCGATAATGCCCCTCGCCAGGTTCTCTACGACCACGTGACCCTGACAACCCTCTCTCTTTCATTGACCCCCCCTCCCCCTCCAGGCGGCGTACGTCACGGTGCCTGGTGGAGCCCTGGCCCGCTCTATGACCCAGTCGGGGCAGTACGGGCAGGTGGAGGCCCGGGACCAGGTGCTGTTCGTGGTGTTTGGCTCCGACGAGGACAGCTCCAGCTCTGCTCTGTGCATGTACCCTCTGAGGGCCATCAACCGCCGGCTGGTGGAGATCATCGCGGCCTGCTACAGCGACAGCGGCAACATCAACGGCAAGCCCGCCGTCTACGCCCCCTACTCCTCCAAGTCAGAGGAGCTGTGCATCAACAAAATCGAGGTGAGGACCGCGGGAGTGTGGGCACGGGCGGTGGCCTGCAAATGGTGCCTGTTGTGTGTGTGTGTGTGTGTGTGTGTGTGTGTGTGTGTGTGTTATGCTACCAGGGTCAGCGTGTTACAAACAAGATGTCCTGACGTTCCTCTGAATTGACAGCTTGCCCCTCCTCCTCCTCCTCCCCCCCCCCCCCCCCCCCCCAATCAGAAAAGCAAGGTGTCCAACTACAAGTGCGGGGCCGAGTTCCTGCCCTCCCCGCTGGCCAGCAAGGCCGAGTTTGGCCTGGCCACGGAGCCCGCCTTGGTGCACCACGTCCAGCTGACGGCGGTGGCGGTGGCCGTGGAGACGGATCACACGGTGGGCTTCCTGGGCACGGCCGGTGGGAAGGTGCTGAAGGTGCACCTGTCGTCCAGCCCCGTGGTGTACGGCCGCATCCCCGTGGAGAGCGACGCCGGGGAGAGGGTCAACAAGAACCTGATGTTTGACTCCGACCTCCAGAACCTCTACGTCACCACCGAGAAGAGGGTCAGCCTCTTTACTCTCTCTCACACACACACACACACACACACACACACACACACACACACACACACACACACACACACGTCCATAAGCACGCACACCCACCGCTGATGGTTCTGTTTACGCTCTGTTCGGTTTGGACCGGAATTTGAAACGGATCTGATTAATTAGCCTCCTTAAAAGTCTCGGCGTGTGGAGGAGGTGCGAAATTAAAGAATTAAAAAGAAGTGGTGTCAAAATGCTCGGCAGCCCTGTTCATTTTTCCATTAACCTTTCACCCCGCCAAAGTAATTCTTTATACGTGGGAATTCTCCGGCAACATATATCCAATTCCTTTTGATAATAACAGAGGCCTCGGTTCATGCTGATGTCAAGTGTAATCATAACGGCATGAAGGAGCCACCGTGAATTACCGCCGTAGCGTTGGGTTGTGTTTTCGTTGTGTCCTGTGGGGTCACACCTAGTGTGGCGGTGGCTTCATCACGTGACGGGTGAAACGGCTTCGTTTTATTCCTGGATGGAAAATACTAATAATTCAGCTAAATCAATGTTTGCACTTCCAATCTATAGTCACACGTTCAAAAAATCCCAGTACGAATAAATACTTCTGGCAAAATATATCAAAAATGATTGGGTTGCCAATTTTCCCACTGTATATTTAGTGGCCTCATTTACACTACTGAGTCAAACAAGAGTGCTTGCAACACAGTGCGTGATCCCATTTCTTAACATTTCCTATCACCATATTAGTTTTTCCCCCGTTTTGTTCATTCCTCAGGGGTAATGCATCAACAAGAGGCATTGTGCAAAAGAAAACATTGTTGTGAGTGTAGCCCTGCTCATCTCAGCAGTTGTGAATAGGCCATTTATTTTGAAAGAAATTCACTTAGTTCATTGTTTACTTTTATGTGTTGAATTGAGCGGATCAAAACCACATAAGAACATCAGTGTTTCTAGGTAAATGCTTGGGCATGTCACTGCTTGAAAAGGTTTCTTTGTCATGGCTCTACGCTTGTTTTTAACAAAAAGAATCATATATAGTATTCATTCCAGCGTATGGTATAAAAGGGCTCCTTATGTTATTTGAGAATGGCTGATCTCTGAAATAACCCAAAGTGTTCGTTCCTTGTTTCTTCAGATCATCAAGACGCCTGTGCAGAACTGCCTTCTGAAAACCGACTGTCTGTCCTGCGTCTCTCAGAAGGACCCTTACTGTGGCTGGTGTGTCCTCGAGGGACGGTGAGTGCTCATGGTTAATGTAGTCCTTATAATGGCTTGGACCATCATCAGGGACATTGACCTTTCTTTCATGGGGTAATGTAGTAGTTCATTTCTGGATTGATGTTTAGCGCTCATGTGTAATGTAGTTCCCCCCCCCCCCCCCCTGCTCTACTCGTGCTTCAGTATTCATGGGGAATGTCGACTTTAAACACAACCTTTTCCATGTTTACAGTAGTTACGTTATGGCCATGGCTACTGAAACAGGGAGCAGAGCTCTTAGGTGTCTTTGCAATGTAAAAGCCAGGCAAATGGATGTGGTGGGTTCAAACAGGTGTACCACGAAGTGGGAGTGTGCCCGGTCACAGGAGCAGAACACCTGGCTCTGGTCGCCCAATGAGCAGTGTGTCCAGATCCACTCCTTTACCCCGGCCAACATCAGCTGTCTGAAGACCCAGCAGGTACTGTGTGTGTGTGTGTGCGTGCGTGCGTGCGTGCGGGCGGGCGGGCGGGCGGGCGGGCGGGCGTGCGTGCGTGTGCGCATATCTACACTAGCTCGCACTGTTTTATGTGCATGCCTAGGATTCCTTCCCTGGCTCGCCAACGTGTGCGTACATATGAATGCCTGGGTCCTGCCAGTGCTCTCCTGCATGGACATCCCGTTGTCCGTAGTTGCTGTACTCTGCTTAATTTGGACTGGCGAAACCTTCAGTCATTTCTATTAGAGCGGCTCCATGGTGCTTTCAATACCTTGAAATCCCTCTTTCTGGGTCACTTCTGAGTAATGAGCTTGGGCTCTTTAAGTGCTGGTGCTGAATAATAATGAGTTCCCGTTCTGAGTCAGTCCTATGGGCCATTGTTCCACAGACACCTGAGGGCTGCTGGAGGAGCTGGTGGGAAGACTAATTGTTCTGCTATAATCTGTCTTTGTCTCTCCGTTTGTCTGCGTTTTCTGTCTGTCTGTTTTTAATTTGTCCGTGACTATCTCCGCCGTGCCTCCTCCTTGTGCCTGAACCTTGCTCTGCCTTTTCTTCGCTCTCCTCTCTCCTCTCTTCTCTCTTCAACTCCTCCCCTTTTTGTCCACCTTTCCTCTCCCCCCTGCGTCGCTCTCCCTCTATCTTTCCTCTCGGTGTGTCTGTCTCACTCTCTCTCTCGTGCTATCTCCCGCCTCCCTCCAGGTTGAAATCGATGTGCCCGCCCTCCCGCGGTCGGCGAGTTCCGATAGGCTGACGTGCGTGTTTGGCGCGATTCGCACCTCGGCTGTCATGAGTGGCAGCCTGGTGACCTGTAGCCTGCCGGACCCCAACAATATCCCCTCCACTCCTGACCAGCAGGGTAGGTCGTCTTTACCAACAAGGCCCACATATCAGCCCAGTGTTAAGCCTTTATTTGATTACATTTGCATGGTTACTTACTATGACTTTGGTGGATTGGAATTTTAAACTGCGTGTTTGTTTCTGATTGTTTGTATATGGTTTTATTTGTGTGTGTGTGCGTTTATGTGTATCTAGACTATGTATCCGTTCCGGTGAAAATCCTGGTGAACAAGGACATTGAAGTGACGGCAGGGACCTACCAGTTCTACAACTGTGCTGCCACCGTCACAAAGTCTCCAAACACACCGTGAGTCACTCTCAACAGACCCATACAGTGCAGTCTGGTTTACTTTGAAACACTGTGTCACACTGTCAACAGACCCATACAGCGCAGTCTGGTTTACTCTGAAACACTGTGTCACACTCTCAACAGACCCATACAGTGCAGTCTGGTTTACTCTGAAACACTGTGTCACACTCTCAACAGACCCATACAGTGCAGTCTGGTTTACTCTGAAACACTGTGTCACACTGTCAACAGACCCATACAGTGCAGTCACTGGTTTACTCTGAAACACTGTGTCACACTGTCAACAGACCCATACAGTGCAGTCTGGTTTACTCTGAAACACTGTGTCACACTGTCAACAGACCCATACAGTGCAGTCTGGTTTACTCTGAAACACTGTGTCACACTCTCAACAGACCCATACAGTGCAGTCTGGTTTACTCTGAAACACTGTGTCACACTGTCAACAGACCCATACAGTGCAGTCTGGTTTACTCTGAAACACTGTGTCACACTCTCAACAGACCCATACAGCGCAGTCTGGTTTACTCTGAAACACTGTGTCACACTCTCAACAGACCCATACAGTGCAGTATGGTTTACTCTGAAACACTGTGTCACACTGTCAACAGACCCATACAGTGCAGTCTGGTTTACTCTGAAACACTGTGTCACACTCTCAACAGACCCATACAGTGCAGTCTGGTTTACTCTGAAACACTGTGTCACACTCTCAACAGACCCATACAGTGCAGTATGGTTTACTCTGAAACACTGTGTCACACTGTCAACAGACCCATACAGTGCAGTCTGGTTTACTCTGAAACACTGTGTCACACTCTCAACAGACCCATACAGTGCAGTCTGGTTTACTCTGAAACACTGTGTCACACTGTCAACAGACCCATACAGCGCAGTCTGGTTTACTCTGAAACATTGTGTCACACTGTCAACAGACCCATACAGTGCAGTCTGGTTTACTCTGAAACACTGTGTCACACTGTCAACAGACCCATACAGCGCAGTCTGGTTTACTCTGAAACACTGTGTCACACTCTCAACAGACCCATACAGTGCAGTCTGGTTTACTCTGACACACTGTCACACTGTCAACAGACCCATACAGCGCAGTCTGGTTTACTCTGAAACACTGTATCACACTGTCAACAGACCCATACAGTGCAGTCTGGTTTACTCTGACACACTGTCACACTGTCAACAGACCCATACAGTGCAGTCACTGGTTTACTCTGAAACACTGTGTCACACTGTCAACAGACCCATACAGTGCAGTCACTGGTTTACTCTGAAACACTGTGTCACACTGTCAGTAGACCCATACAGTGCAGTCTGGTTTACTCTGAAACACTGTGTCACACTCTCAACAGACCCATACAGTGCAGTCTGGTTTACTCTGAAACACTGTGTCACACTCAACCGACCCATACAGTGCAGTCTGGTTTACTCTGAAACACTGTGTCACACTGTCAACAGACCCATACAGTGCAGTCTGGTTTACTCTGAAACACTGTGTCACACTGTCAACAGCCAAATACAGTGCAGTCTGGTTTACTCTGAAACACTGTGTCATGCTGTCAACAGCCAAATACAGTGCAGTCACTGGTTTACTCTGAAACACTGTGTCACACTGTCCACAACCCCATACAATGCATTCTGGTTTACTCTGAAACACTGTGTCAGACTGTCAACATGCCCATACAGTGCATTCTCACTTTGTGTTGCTAAAACAGCTGAGTCACTTAGAGAAATTCAATTTATTTCAAACATCCAGACTAAATTGCAGTGGGGCCACACTGCTAAGGCCACGGAGTGCGTCCAGGCGGCGAACCGTTTCTTATTGTAGAATAAATTTTAAAATCTTTCGTAATGGGTTTTTAATGGAAATGTCCAGGCCAGGTTAATTCAAATCTTGCACTACCCATAGTGGCATCATAATATATTTAACAAAATTATTCCTCCTCAGCATTGCTCTTAGCCACTCAATTCAACACTCAGATTGAATGTTTGAAGTCGGCGGGCCAGTTGAATTTAAAGGAGTGAAATGAGAAGCCACTTGCCGACTATAAATAGTCCCATATGTTCAGAGGTGCACATCACTTCTTCGGTCTGGTTCTAAAGGGAGCACCTGGAGATGTAAGCTTTGGTACTCACGCTTTACTCTGCACGGCTATCCTACAAGCATCACTACCCTCTCTTTGAATGTAAACTAGTGTAGCGTAAGCTAACTATTCCCTGGAGATAAATGTTTAACCTGGTTAACTTGGGGGAAAAAAACCTCATGCACTTCATCAGGATCGAAGGCCAAAGGTTGCACGATGAACAACTCATTGTTAACATTGACCTATTTGTCATGGCTGTCCTACCAGATTTGTATGGAGAAATTCCTAATGTTTCAGTAAGACTGTCCCAAAACGCAAAAGCACCTCATTTCTTATTATCTGCCGTGCATCCTTCATTTTGACAACGCATGTGCACCTGCGCTCCAGTTATGTGCACTCCTCTGTACTATGTTTAAAAGCCAGCCCCATACCAAGCAACTTTGCTCCCTATTCTAAATATGGAACTGTTTTTCCTCTGGCACACCCTCAATTCAAGTCTAAACCAATGCCATTTGCTGTTCTTTCCTCGCGTGACCCTAACCCTGCTCTGTGATTGGTCGGCGTGCGTACAGGTGCATAGCTTGCGTGACCAGTGAGTGGGGCTGCCAGTGGAATGCTCTGGAACACAGCTGCAGTGACAGCGACCCGGCGGTGGAGAGGCGTCACGTCATCAAACCACAGCAGGTAGCACCAAGCTAACGTCCAGCACATATAGTCACGCTAGTAAAACAAAAGTAACGTGTTATTTCAACTGGAAACCATAGCATGAACGTCATGTGTTTTTCAAAAAATACTGTGGATTGCAATGCAATTAGGCAAAGATCAAGGCAAGAGCAGTTATGCTTTTAGCATTGTCATGAATATAAGGCTTTATGGATGTACTGTGTGTGTATGGTAACCAATGTCCATTTGTCCTGTTAGTCTGAAAGCTGTCCTCAGTTTGAGAACCCAGATCCTCAGCTCATCCCTGTGGGCCACAGTATTCCCATCACATTCCAGGGAAAGAATCTTGCCATCTATGCGGTGAGTACTGATGGTTGAGTTTAGAAGGCATACAGGAAAGTTTAGGTGGATTTTTATGTGTACTAGCTTGAAGGCCGAAATGGGTCTTGACATGTCTGTTCGTTATTATGAATATGATACATGTAAAACATTTTGTTAACCTTTGTGACACCACCTTGTGAGATCAACCTTTCCACTACTGTCTCAATGGAGCATTCACACTGCAGATCAGCGGCATATGGCAACCTTCTTACATTCCTCTATCGCTCTTCCTCCTGTCTCCTCCTCCTCCTTAGGGTCAGCGGTTTAAGATGGGTACTGAGTTGATGGCGAACACAGAGGAGGAAGTGACCGACGATGGAGAGTCCACGTTTACCTTCCAGGGTTATGAGGTCGGCACTCTAGAATCTTAATGGCCACGCTTCAATGACAAACTTTGAAAGCAATGCAGATGATGCAATAGATGAAATACAGTTGGCTTAGGTAAACCGTCGGTGTCGGCGACATGTATTCTTATAGAAATTCTGTTGCAGATTACGGTTAAATTACCAGTTCTTATTACGTAAACTTTGAAACATACTTGTTAAAATAATTACCTTCAAAACAATTGCCTATATATAGGCTGCATAAAAACGGTCAACTTTGAACATTTTGTCAGCACTCTCAGACATAGATGGAACATTGATTTAGGGTGGCATTTTAAAAAGAACTTGTTCGTGTCTGAAAGTGACCTGATGGGCGTACGTGAGGGCTAACTAGATAGAACTGCCCAGAGGAAACCTGAAAGCCCAGATTTCCTCCATCACACCCCTCTCTCTCACTCACTTTCCTCTCCTCCCAAGCCTCCCCCCGATCCCTTCTCATCCTCCCTCCCTATCCTCCTCTTCTCAATCTCCTCCCCTCTCTGGCTCTCCTTTTTCTCCACCTCCTCCTCCTCTCGTGTTCCCCTCTGCTCTCCTGCATTGATCTGTTTCCATCTGTAGTCTGAGGGACAGCCAGTGGATACTTCAAGGCCATCGAGCTGCTTTCCTCCACATCACTCGTTCTTGCCCTCTCATTCTTTCTCCTTTGCTCCTTTCTATCGGTGTCTCAATGCTCTGTTCTTCTGTTCCTGTGTCACACACACACACACATACACACACACAGATGTAGTGGTCAGCCCAGAGGACGAAAGGCCCGCATATGCATATTTCAACTTTATTTAATAATGCCTATATCGCATTTTAGGGAAAGTCTTTTCCACTTATCAACACTTTTAAAAAATTATTTGGGGGCTTCTCGTACTCCCTTGTACTTTTCATTTTCTCTCTCTCTCTCTCTATCTCTCTCTCTCTCTCTCTCTCTCTCTCTCTCTCTCTGTCTCTCTCTCTGTCTCTCTCTCTCTCTATCTCTCCTTCTCTCTCTTTCTCTCTCACATCTTTCTGCCTCTCTTGTTCTCTGAGCCACATCAGAAGCAGTCACCGGGGAGCAGAAGCACCGTGGTTTAGCACGGCTAACCATTCCATAGAGTGCTGGGGTCAGTGATGTCTGTTGTGTGTTTTAGTTTGCCTATGACAAGCAGCAGGAGGTGAACGTGTCCTTCCACATCAAAGACAACGAATCGGAGAAGAAGATCGACAGCACACTGACCGGTTGGTGTCCGACACACCATGTTTTTACACACACACACACACACACACACACACCCTCTCGCTCCCCATTCGCATTCACCGACATTTTACCTCCACCGTTCTTTTAAGTTTTATCTAAAATGCCGTTTCGACTATAACGAAAATATTTCTTTTTTTTTTTCTCCCTCTCTCTCTCCTTTCCCCCTCTTCCGTCTACATTTCTCTCATATTTCTCATATCTTCTCCTCACCCTCTCTGCTGTGTCTCTGCCTGTCCTCCACCCCCCTCCCCCCCCTCATTCTTTTCTTCCCCCTCTCGTTCCCTTCATCTCGGCAGTGGTGTTGTACAACTGTGCCATGGGTCGGGAGGACTGCAGCCTGTGTAAGAACTCCGACCCCAAGTACCAGTGTGTGTGGTGTGCCGCCAGCAGCTCCTGTGTCTACTCCAAGCTGTGCCCGGCGTCTCAGGAGCTGGCCCAGTGCCCCGACCCCAAGATCACCGACGTAAGAAACACACTCTTTCTCTTTCTCTTTCTCTCTTTCTCTTTCTCTTTCTCTTTCTCTTTCTCTGTCTCTCTCTCTCGCTCTCCCTCGCTCTCTCTCCCTCTCCCCATTAGAGATGGCGGTGCCTCACTTCCCGGGCGACATTGTTTACATTCTCATGACGGACAGAGTCCCCGTCGGTGCATCCTACTCAGGGATTATGTTCGTTTTAGCCATGCACCGCTTACGTCCGTGACCTTTCTAGCGCCTCACTCCCTCCATTGCCAAACCCGCCCGTGCATGCTCCCACACGTCCCTGTGCACGTCACGCAGGGAGAGCGGGGCGAGTCCTCTTTACCGGGTGGAGCCGCAGATGTTAAACAGGGCGGGGGGGGGGGGAGAGAATGGCTTCAGCATCTTTATAGGTCTGTTCCTTTGCTTCGTCTTGCATGAATCTTCATTATCCAATCTATTCTCCCCTCCCTATCTTTTTTTTTTTCTTTCCTCTTTTTCAATTTGTTTTCTCTTGTTCCTTCCCTCGTCTCTGGGGAAGCTATCTAGCCTTTGCAGACCGGCGGCCGAGCGGCAGAGGCCATTACATCTGTTTAAACTTAAGGATCCTCTGTGGAAACATAGTGAAACAACCATCCTGCTCGTTCACTTACTCTCTTTCACACACTCTCTCTCTCTCACACACGCACGCACACACACACACACACACACGCACACACTTTTTGACATTGAATAAGCACTCCCTCAACTAGTCCCTAGCTGCTCTATTAAAACTCTTTCATCCTTTCGTCTCCCCCTCCATCGTCTCTGCCTTTTCTATCCCCCCCCCCCCGTTCTTTATCATCCCCATCCGCCCTTCTCCTCTCCCCATCGCAAAATCTCTCTCCTCCTCCTCCTCCCACTCCAATCCCTGTGCCCGTTTCTCTCCCTCCAGATCATCCCTCGGTTTGGTCCTCTGAATGGCCGTATCGCTGTCACTATCCGCGGCTCAAACCTGGGCATCCGGAAAGAGGACATTAAGAGGATCACTGTGGCCGGGGTGAACTGTGTCCACCAGCAAGACCGATACTCCGTGTCTACCAGGTACACGAGTGTGTGCGCCCACGTGTGTGTTGTTGGTTAACATTTTAGTCATACAACGTGTACTCTCTTTTTCATCTCTCATGTCCGTAATCCCTCCATAAATCATACTAAACCAATTTGTATGACAGCTGCTACTTGTTGTGTCTGTGCTCCCCTGACCCCTGCTGTGTGTGTCTCTCTCTCTCTCTCTCTCTCTCTCTCTCTCTCTCTCTCTCTCTCTCTCTCTCTCTCTCTCTCTCTCTCTGTCTGTCTCAGTGTGGTGTGTGAGATCGGCCCCGTGAGGCCGGCGGCCCCCGTCGATCTGCCCCTGCCCACTCCCGTCAACCAGGGGTTCGTGGAGGTGGAGGTGGAGGGGGGGCGTTGGGGACGCTCCGAGGTCCTCTTCACTTATCGGGTATGGAATGCACACACACACACACACACACACTAAAAACCCACACTAAAAACCCACACAGGCAGCCAAGCGACCGAGCCAAGAAGTCTCGTGTTTACGCAAACATTTATGCAACGCAAACAATTCCCGCATGTTAACTTTCAGCGTTCCCCCTTTGATATGTTCAGTTGTTGTTGTTGTTGTTTATGGTAATGCCGAGGCGGTGAGTGAGCATCAGAGGACCGGAGAACAGCAGTGTGGTTCCTTAAGACCTGTTCTACGCGTGTTCCTCCAGTCACTTACCCCGATCCCTTTGGACCACCCTCCACCCCCCTTCTCTATTTATGCTCTGTGTTGTTTTCCTGAGCGTGTCAAAATAGCAAACGTCCCAGGACTCCCGCGTTAGAAGTGGAGAGAAATCTCCTTTTGATTAGGTTTTGATCAAACGGAGCGTTTCCCTCCCAGCAACCGGTGCTTCTGTCAATATCCTCCGCTGTTCCTGGCACTCGTTTAACTTCCTCTACCTCCTCTCCTTTCCCTCTCTTTATAGTGTTCATTTTTTTCCTCAGTCTCTTTTCTCCTCCCGAGTTTGATCTCCGTGCAGATGGCAGTTGTTTGCTCAGACTGTTTGATGGTAAACCACGGAGTGCGTTTCCTTGATTTGAGCGTGGCGTTCGCTTCCCGAATCTTACGCGACGCGATATGAACCGAACACTCTCTCTCTCTCTCTCTCTCTCTCTCTCTACGCGCACAGGACCCGATCCCGATCTCTGTGGAGCCCCAGAAGGGGCCCGCGGCTGGGGGGACCGTCATCACCCTCCGGGGCAAAGACCTGAACACGGCCACCAAAGGGGACGTCGAAGTCTGGGTGGGCGGAGTCCCCTGTGAAGTGTAAGTTATCGCTCTGGTCGAGCTTTCCGACACGTATGTATTTGAATCTAATCTCATTTAGCGTTGTGACCTTCTTATTCTTCAAGGCACGTTCTCTACAAAGGACCTACGGAACGTTTTTTACACGAAGGAATGATCCTCCTCATTTATTCATGTGGAAATCCCATTTGCATGTGTTTGACTTTCATGTTGTTGTTCGTGTCGGGCCTGTTGTTTCTCTGCTCGCTCTCTCCATCCACCTGCCTTTCTTCCCTCGTTCGTCCTTACCTCCCGTCGTCGTCTCTTTCATTCCTCCCCCTGCACCCCTCGGTTTTGATCTCTCTCTCTCTCTCTCTCACCGGGGTCTCCCCTGCAGGTTATCGTTCGGCATAGAGATCACCTGTAAGACCGGCCCCTACCCGGCCCAGAAGGTGCCCTCGGAGCAGTTGACCGTGGTGGTGAGGTACGGCGCTAACACCACCAAAGATGTCCCACTGCCCTTCCAGTACTCCGACAACCCCAAGATCACAGACTACAACCCCAAAGCCAGCTTCATGTGGTTAGTTCTCTCTGTCTCTCTCTCTCTCTCACACACACACACACACACACACACACACACACACACACGCACACACTCAAACAGTTCACCATACAAGTGGTACATTTTGCCTTTTTTGAAATCGAAAGATTGCCTATTTGTTCATATAGTACCAGTATTACCAGTGCTAGAGCACTCTCAGTATAATCTGTGCTAGGTTTACAAAACTACATCCTGCTTTTTCATCCAATGTGTTTTTGAAGAGTTGTTTGTGTTTGTGTCCCAGTGGTGGCCGACTCATCGTGGTGACCGGAAGTGGTTTTGATCTGATCCAAAGAGCGACTATGAGAGTCAAAGTGATGCCCCCTGCTGACGAGCACGCCGTCCCCATAGAGGTAAGTGTCCACAAAACACAGTGAAATCCTACTCCGCTCCCAGAACCAACTGCACTCAAATCTGTACCGCACAGTACTAGTGGAAAAATGTTCTAATTCACTATCAATGTTTGACTACACCTCAGAACCAGTCTTTTCACTCTGGCCTCCCCTTAATAACTCTGTGTTTAATAACCCCATCGATCCTCCACTGATGTGCTAGTCTTTATGTTCTGTTTTGTTAGTTTACTTTCAGGTAGTTGGAACTGATGATGATTTTTGTCTGTTGTCTTCGGTGTTTGAGTGTCATTGTCTCTGTCGCCAGTTTGGAGTTTACCCCGTGAAGCGTCTTTGGGTTGTAAAAAAACGCTATATAAATACTATTATTAGTAGGAGTAGTAAGAGGAGGAGGAGGAGGAGGAGGAGGAGGAGGTGATTTCACCTGGAGGGAGGTTTATATAACTCTACCAGTGCCTCCAGACAGTCCCTTTTCCCTATGGTGCCATCCTCTTTGTCTGTGTTGGTTTAGGGAGGACATCCTCTGTTTAGTGTGGTCTGTTGGTATGAATGAAATATACATTTTCTGATACTTTGGAGCTGTCGTCCCCTAATCTGTGTCCAAGCTAGAGCCGACTTGTGACAAATGCTACGGTCTGACATATCTCTGGGAGGAATCTGTTCTTGTTATCCAAAATAGAACTGACTGCGAGAGTACAGGCCAAGTCATACGTTCTCAAGTCTGAAACTTGTGATATGGTTCATTTCTCAAAACAATTCCAAAGCCCCAACGGTTAGGTCGCAAATCCCGGAGTCGATCGTATTGCAAAAGGTCAGGCTGTCGGTTTCGTAGCGCGCCACCTCGACGACGAACACCATGATGGACCCCTGTCCCTGTCTTCCTCCTCCCTCCTCAGTTCTCCCAGGGGGTGGTGGTGGAGAAGAAGAACGACACGGTTCTCCAGTTCCGGGCCCCCGGGGTGAACCGCTCTGCCCTGGACAACGGCCAGACGTTCCTGAAGACGTTCCTGCAGCTGGACAACATAGAGGAGGAGCTGAAGACCTTTGACTACCACCAGGACCCCACCTTCAACCAACTGGCCAAGAACATGTCCAAGATCACCAGCTACATCATCGTCACGGTAAATAGGCCACGTCGATCGTGGTCGGAGCCTTTTCCGATTGACAGCGGATGAGCGTAAGAGGCCGTTTCAAACTTTGCGACGCCATCATTGTTCTAGACGATGGCCCCCCCCCCACCCCCCGTCCGCCCTCACTCTTCCCTTGTCTCTGTCTCTTCCCTCCATCCCCGTTCTCCCCTCCTCCTTTCAGGGGCGTGGCTTCACCAAGGCCATGACGGCCAAAGAGGCCCAGGCGTTTGTCGGGGACGTTTCCTGTCACGTGACCATCCTGGAGGACGACAAGCTGTTCCTGGCGGCGCCCTCCTCCCAGCCCCTGTCCCGCTCCCGCTCCAAACGCCAGCGCCGCGACACCGCCTCCGAGCTCTACGATCTAGTGGTGAGGGGGGCCGCCGCCCCAACGACACACACACACACACACACACACTCACACACATGCTTTCCGTTTTGTGTAGAATTGACATTGTGTTTGAATTCTCTTTTTCACCCCTCCTCCACCACCTCTCCCTCCGTCCTTGCTCTCGTCCCCCTCCCCCTTTCCCTCCCTCCTTCCCGGCAGATCAAGTTTGGTAACGGCGAGTGGCAGGTGGGGGCGGTCCACTACGAGACCAAGTACGAGGCTCCCCTGGCCATCATCATCCCCGCTGTCCTCATCCCCATGCTCCTCTTCATCCTCGTCTCCGTCTACTGCTACAGGTGAGGCCGCGGCTACACCCCCCCCCCCCCCCCCGCCCCCCCCACGTTAGCGCGCCGCCGTCTACCCGTAACGGCGAGGCCGCCGGCTCCGTCCACGCGTCTGTCCCCTCCAGCCCCGCCGGCAGATCTCACGACGCCTGGACGGGGTTTCTGACGCACACGGCCAACTCCGTGAAATGATTTATTGATCGAGTCAGGAGATCAGTCATGCGTGTGGCTGTTGGCTGTCCACGCGGCATCCAGAGCCTGTGATGCCCACTCCGCGGCGCCTATAATTAGCAGCGCTCAGCGCTCCGTCTAAACAGGGGCTGTTATCTTACAACAAGGGAGTTCTCACGACGGGCCAGTAAAGCAGAATTGTTTTTTGTGTGCGTATACGCATGGGTGCGCTTGCCTCGTCTTACCTGCGCCCCCGTGTGTGTGTGTGTGTGTGTGCGTGTGTGCGTGTGTGCGTGTGTGCGTGTGTGCGTGTGTGCGTGTGTGCGTGTGTGCGTGTGTGCGTGTGGGCGTGTGTGCCTGTGGGCGTGTGTGCGTGTGTGCGTGTGTGCGTGTGGGCGTGTGTGCGTGTGTGCGACAGGAGGAAGAGCCAGCAGGCAGAGAGGGAGTACGAGAAGGTGAAACACCAGCTGGAGAATCTCGAGGAGAGCGTGAGGGACCGCTGCAAGAAGGAGTTCACAGGTTTGTCCTCCGCCGCCATCATCGTCGCCATCAGTGAGACAGCCCATCATAATCACCCGGCGTGTAGTGGCTGATTGAGACCCACCGACAGACACAGAGATGCCTCTGATGAAAGGCTTCTTGACGGTTGCCCTTTCTGTGAAATGCCCGGTTTGCAACCAATCCCTCCAGAAGGGTGTTGCGAGAAAAGCACGGCGACGGGCCATGCGTGAAGGCTTTCGCCATGTTCAGAATCACGCCGTCTTTATAAACGCTGATATGAACTAGCGTGTGAATACAGAAATACAGCTCACAAATACTAGGCTAGACTAGACGGACAGACACGACATTATATACTTCCCAATGGTATCCTAAGAAGATTGAGTGAAGGGATCAAGAAAATAATAAAGAAAATCACGTCAAATCTAGAAGAAGGTTCAATAGGATTTAAATAACCTTTGTAATTAAAGTGGTGAGCTAGGTGGGTCTTCTTCACCATTACCTCGCGTCTCTCTCTCTCTCTCCGAAGACCTCATGATCGAGATGGAGGACCAGACCAGCGACCTGAGCGAGGCCCGCATCCCCTTCCTGGACTACAAGACCTACCTGGACCGCAACTTCTTCCTGACCTCCAAGGAGGGTGCCAACGACGTGATGATCACGGGCAAGCTGGACATCCCCGAGGCACGGCGGGCCATCGTCAGCCAGGCCCTCAACCAGTTCTCCAACCTGCTCAACAGCAAGACCTTCCTCATCAATGTAGGTCGGCCCCTAGTAGGGAGGGCGTGTGTGTGTGTGATATGTGCACAGTGTGCATGGTACACCTAACCTGTTTTCTTGTTTGAAGCGTATTCTATAAATAATAGATTACTTGCTGAAAGATATTTTTTATTTATTTTACTTCTCTACAACATATGAACATTCAATGGTCTGCTGAAAAAAAAACATTAAAGATTGAACTGGTCTGCTGTGAAAACTCATCTGTGTGTGTGTGTTGCTGCTTAGTTCATTAAGACGCTGGAGGGCCGTCCGGAGTTCAACGCCCGGTCGCGGGGCTACTTTGCCTCCCTGCTGACAGTGGCCCTGCACGGTAAACTGGAGTACTACACCGACATCATGAGGACTCTGCTGCTGGAGCTGATGGACGAACACGTGCAGAACAAGAACCCCAAACTCATGCTGCGCAGGTACACACACACACACACACACACACCTACTTTATGTACCATTCCATCTTCATACCACAGTAGCGATATTTGTGTTCTGGACTTTTTTGGCACACTAAGTTTTGATTCCCCTTTAATTATCTGTGTCTGCGTGTGTGTGTGCGTGTGTGCGTGCGTGCGTGCGTGCGTGTGTGTGTGTGCAGGTCCGAGACTGTGGTGGAGAGGATGCTGTGTAACTGGATGTCTATCTGCCTCTACCAGTTCCTTAGGGTAAGGCACACTTCTCTTTTTAATTGCTCTCCCCGTCTCTCTTTTTCCGTGTGTACACTCCAGCTTCTCAAAATCCTCCTCTTTTTTTTCTTTTTGCTTCTGCGCCTCAGTTCCCTCTTTCCCTTCTCTTCACTTCTCTTCTCCCCAATTTGTTGTTTTAAGCATCAGACCTGCACTGCTTTTGTGTATTTCACAAGTGTCTTTATTGTGTGTGTGTGTGTGTGTGTGTGTGTGTGTGTTTGCAGGACTCTGCCGGAGAGCCCCTGTACAAGCTGTTCAAGGCCATCAAGCACCAGGTGGAGAAAGGCCCTGTGGACGCCAAGATGAAGAAGGCCAAGTACACGCTCAACGACACGGGACTCCTAGGGGACGATGTGGAGTACTGCGTCCTGGTGAGCACGCACATATACGCTGTCTACTCACATAGTCCATACTAAATTAACCAGCACATATACGCTGTCTACTCACATAATCCATACTAAATTAACCAGCGCATATACGCTGTCTACTCACATAATCCATACTAAATTAACCAGCACATATACGCTGTCTACTCACATAATCCATACTAAATTAACCAGCACATATACGCTGTCTACTCACATAGTCCATACTAAATTAACCAGCGCATATACGCTGTCTACTCACATAGTCCATACTAAATTAACCAGCGCATATACGCTGTCTACTCACATAGTCCATACTAAATTAACCAGCGCATATACGCTGTCTACTCACATAGTCCATACTAAATTAACCAGCACATATACGCTGTCTACTCACATAATCCATACTAAATTAACCAGCACATATACGCTGTCTACTCACATAATCCATACTAAATTAACCAGCGCATATACGCTGTCTACTCACATAATCCATACTAAATTAACCAGCATATATACGCTGTCTACTCACATAATCTATACTAAATTAACCAGCACACACACACACACACCCAAAGATCAACTCAGATACGTGCACTCAGATCCCATGGCGCTGGCTTGGAGCTCGGAAGATCAATCAGCCCGAAGGTCTGATAGATCCTCACTCCAAAAGGATGACGTGACGTGCCCTATCAGGGTGACTCTCGGTTATGACTGACGTGTGTTTCGTCCTATCAGACGCTGCAGGTGCTGGTGCACGGGGAGGGTCCGGACGTGACCCCGGTCAAGGTGCTGAACTGTGACACCATCTCTCAGGTGAAGGAGAAGATCATTGAGCAGGTGTACAGGAACTTGCCCTACAGTCAGAGACCCAAGGTGGAGAGCGTGGCGCTGGGTGAGTCAGTCCCTGAAGTCCTTAAGCAGGCAAGGTTTGGAATCTCTGCTGTCAGTCGGATTCACTCTTATCGTCATCGCACATAGTGCAGGCACTGAGACGGCGAAGTGCAGTTTAGCGTCTAGCCAGTGCAAATACATGGGATTGACTGCAGAGTATGTGTACATGTGGGTAGGAAGGATTATTGATTAAGTAGTAAGGGAGGTATTACCGAGCAGGGCTTTAAATCTCAGCAGTTTTACGAAGCCAGTCTTTAAATCACAGCAGTCTTGCAAAGAGGTACATCCCTATTATTCCATAGTTGTTGAACTAGTCCAGCTCCAGTTGTAATCTCAGTATAAACTAGCTAATCAGTCAATTCCTGATTACTTTAGATAGCACATAGTGTACAAACAAATAACATCATACATTGGATATGTTCACTAGCAAAGTCTGATGAAGATACAAGTTAAAGCAACTATAGGAAACTTTTGGTTATATTCACGCATTATCAATACATTTCTTTTGATAGGACATTGCAATGTCTATGGGACGATGAAGAAAATGTGGTTCAGATCAGTGCTCTTGAAGTCTCAATATTTAACACTCATTTTGTCTGCCACTGGGTACAGTCTCCCGTGAAACTGTGACGAATTGCTTTATGGCACAAGGAAGTGCGTCACTAAATCAGGAAGAGACGCCCATATTTATATAGTAGTATAGTCGTTGATTGTGCTAGCGATATGCAGTGACCGCGAGCATCATGCGTGTCTTCTTTGCGACGGATAGGGAAAATAAGGGGGTAGGGTAGGTAGGGGTCGCAAAATCACCTACTATAGGAAACTGCCTCTAGCAGGTTTAAGCATTGAACAATCTTAGCATAAAGTGGCATATATGGGAATAATAAATATCATGATACAGATGTATTTTGCATACTCTTAATTACTAGCAATAGAAAATAGAGCGTTCGGTCGTTAACCAGGCTGCATTTCCACACGCATCCACAGAGTGGCGCCCTGGGTCAACTGGGCAGATTCTCTCTGACCTGGACCTGACCTCCCAGAAGGAAGGCCGGTGGAAGAGGCTC
>JAPMUY010007260.1:497500-515000 GCA_026901105.3 Galaxias olidus
CTGCAATGGCTGTGCGTGCGTGCGTGCGTGCGTGCGTGCGTGCGTGCGTGCGTGCGTGCGTGCGTGCGTGCGTGCGTGCGTGCGTGCGTGTCCATGAGTACCCCAGAGAGCCGATGCGTTTATGAATTCTATATATTCCTATTCTTCCGGATCTTTTCAATCCTGTGCTTTCTCCTCTTCTTGGCAGCAACACACAGACAAGCTGAACACCCAGGCTGCCCTGCACCAGCTCTATCAGTATGCCAGCAAATACTATGACGGGGTAGGTAGCATCCTGCTGGCACACTGGCTTCACCCATATGGTGTGCTTTTGTTAGGTAGCAGTTCCAGTGTTACGCTACAGTGCTGGGCCAGATTCTTAGTTCTGGATGCTGACTTGGTGTTGTAGAACTTTTATCTCCCACCATCACATCATCGTGTCTCTCAACCCTTTTTCCCCCTCCTCTTTTCTTCTCTCACTCCTTCCCCGAATAATCGACCCCCTCGACCTCCTTTCCACCCTCTGTCTTTCTCCCGCTCTCTTATTCAGATCATCCAGTCACTAGAAGATGATCCCGCTGCCCAGAGCAAACAGTTGACCCTCCGACTACAGCAGATCGCCGCCGCCCTGGAGAACAAGGTCACCGACCTCTAACCAATCTTTGACCTCTGTCAGGGGTCACGGGAAAGGTGCTATGGGAGTTCACAGGAGTTGTTGACTAAACAAATATGGGCGTAGGGACCGGGGAGAAGGATATAGGACTGATTAAGAGTGATCGTCAGCCATTTTGTTTTCTTCCTGGGACGGACAAATAACAAACAAAATGGAGTCTCCCATCTCCCCCTTTTTTTCTGATGGTTATACAAATCTAAAATATTTTAAGCTGGCAGGAACGAGGACCTAAATCTGGGCCTTGCATCACCTCTTCTTAACCTGGCCTGCAGACTTTTACAGGAAAAGCCTTAGCCCACTGATCTTTGTCCTGTTAGGGTTGCCCAATCCCGTTCACACTGCACAGCCGAACTGTGGCCAAACCGGATTGGACTGGTGTGGTCTGGTTGGCTCCCACAGTGTGTGACAGACATGCATAGCCCCTGGATTAGCTAGGACCCTGTCCTCTTTAAGTTCCCGACTCTTCACTAGCCTATCCAACCCCACTACGGTACACACCACTGGCCTAGCACAGGCTCAAATGGGAACGCACTAATGGGGGAAAGTCAACTGTAAAACCTACAACCACAATCTTTTGGTTTACTTTCTATTGCCAAACATTTTGCGCCATTGAACACAACGTGATGTCTGTCTATTTGATAGTGGTATGTTAGTGACCGATCTCACAAATAATCCCATATATATATATATATCTATATAAATAAATATATTTGCTTTACCGTAGGAAGAGGTTGACACACAGGCTTAACACAGTACAATAGGTTTTACACACACCTAAAACGTTTAGATTTTTTAACAGATAGACTGACCTACGCTCCGTGTTGTTTAAGTGTTGTATTAAACGGAAAATCTAAATAATTCAAAAGCCCCATGTTGATATTTAGAAGGAGAGAAAGGGGTCATACGTATCATGACAACGTGAAAAGAAAACTTTCAAACTGAAGATATTATTACCCTCATCGATGTCAACGTGTGTTTTTCTGGTATATGTTGTTTTCGCTGACCGTTAAATTTCTTCCCAGGTTAATATCTGGGGAAAGGAGAAGAGCAAGGGTCACTAGCATCTAATGGTTTGAAAATGATGGCTACTTTATTGGTGGGCGGAATGTACTCTACTCTAACCCTAACTGGGGGGGGGGGGCGGAATATTAATGTGCTGACCCTTTCTCCTCTTCTGTGCTGTGTTGACCCTGCTCCAATCAGTGGCTTCCTGTGTTGATCTATTTTAGTTTTCATTCGACAGCGTGTCTCAAAACCCTGCTGCCACTTCGTCTGTTTTGTTTGTCAAATCATGATTGCCTAATCACATTAGTATGGAAGAAAAATGGCCAAAACTGTTGTTTAGTTTCATTCTGATTATTGTTTGTCTTCTCAAATAATACGTGGTATTAATTTGAGTTCTTTCTGCAGTTTATTGACGCTTAAAGCCCTTTTTAAAATGCGAAGACATACATTTATTGTTACTGTACTGCTGGCAAACATATTGGTAAGAGTAAAGGCATATGCACACGGTTCACGTTAGCCGCAGAGTAAAAACATTATTGTTGAACCAAGTCTAATTCATTAGTACTTTTATGCTTCTGCTTGAAGCCTTTAGTTGATCTGGTAAGCGCCAATACATAAAGCTAAAGCTGTTTATTTACCACTTTCACTTTTATACCACTCACATATAATCATAAATCGGCCTTGCATCATCCATCTGCCATATTATTTACCTCGAGTGCTTATGCCATTTTGCTTAATGTATTTATGTTTTGTGTTAGAGGAGCATATGGGCTTTTATAATGTACACTTGCTTCTTAAAAAGAGGGGTTGCCTTAGTTAAAAAGCTCTCGGTGAAGTACCAGACATCAGAGACTAATGCTACTGATGCAGCAATACAACCTTTAATGTCGATAGTGTTAGTACTCTATGCGATACCCTAACTCTACTTCTGTAAAGATCTTTTTGACGATTTAATTTCGTGAAACTGATTGTATTATTGCGTGTGTTGTGTGTATGACAAATGAAATCTGAGGAAGCAGGAAGAGAAATGTTTAGAGATGATTATGTGATTAAGGTACTTTTATAAAATAAATCATTGAAATGTGAAGTACAAATGTTGTGTAGAAATGGCAGTACTTGTACTGGTGTTGACTCCCAAAGTTCCTAAAATAATTCAAGTAATCTGTGTTGCAGTGAAGGTAGAATATTGTCATTTGTTGTGGTTGCATCCTCTATTCTTAGAATCAGTTTCATGAAATGTGTGTCACATTTTATTTCACCTATCTGGCTAATATGTTCTGTTCAAGTTGTAATCCCATTTCAAATACAGTCTATTCTTGGTACAAAAAGGAGAAACGTTTGAAACTGTCTTCAATGTGCTCCAGGGTGCTAGGGGTTCAGCTGTTCTCCCCCTCTCGTATCTGAACTGTATCCACTCTCCTCGTTCATACAGCACACACATCTACCAGTCCTGCTCTCTTTAGCCCGTCCGTGCCTTGTAGAGCCACTGACAATAGTAAAGATATGAATGGTAGGTATTTAAATAGTTGTGTGTGTGTGTGTGTGTGTGTGTGTGTGTGTGTGTGTGTGTGTGTGTGTGTGTGTGTGTGTGTGTGTGTGTGTGTGTGTGTGTGTGTGTGTGTGTGTGTGTGTGTGTGTGTGTGTGTGTGTGAGGTTTTCACATATTAAGAGCTCACAACTTAGTTCCATAAAAGAAGAGTTGGAATCCCTTGGTCCTGGTTCCTATTACAATTAGTATTTGTTTGTTTAGGAATGTATCAAGTCAGCCCATTGAGCTTGTATCTTTGAATGCAACAAAGTGATATAACCACATTCCAGTCTCTATTGTGTAACACTTTCTGTACACAGTGTAGGACTGTCTTTCAAAACAGACAGGGGATTGAAGATCATGAGATGTCCAGGTGATAAAAGAAAAACCTATCGGTCACTGTTTGCTTGAAGCTAACTCAAGACTATATGATTCTGAGAACAGCGGCAAGCTAACTGATCAGGGTTGTTATAAAGGTGAACATTTAGCGATTGGCGCTGTTTTATGAGCAATCAAGATGCTCAACACTAGATCTGAAATGAGCTTACATTGTTTTTTGGACTGTTTTTATATATAATACAGTCTACAATTGTTTAAAAAACATTCTCAACAGAGAATACAAGAACTGCCAAAAGAAATAATCTTCGGTTGGACTAGGTTCTGGAGAAACATGCTCAAATCTGTGATTCTTCTTTGCCCTTGGAGGAGGAGCATGTTGTTTGTGTAAATGATGTGACATGGCATACATAATGCAAAGACCCAATAAGTGCCATTTTCCTTTCCAGATCTGTTGTGTCTATTGTAATCTTGATGTCTGCTGACTAAAGTGTTGTCCACAGACATTGCAGTAGATTGAAGATTAGAAAATAATGATGCAATTTGATGAATGTCACACTATAAAAATAAAAACTGCGACTAACTTGGCGTTCCCCCTAAAGAAGTGTGGGTGCTAAGGTTGATCGTCGATAGGCTTCAGTTATTGATAATGTTGCTGCTCTTCTGAATAAAGTAAGTAAAGATGAGATCGGACTCTGCTTTCTATCCTTCACACAGCGGGGGGGGTGTCACTTGCGTCACTTTTCAAACAATCATCCATTTATGCCAGGCTTTTCCAGCAGTATCCATAATGGAACAATAGATTTATTCTTGTGTATTTCAGGTAGGTGAGCGCTATACATGTGGCCTAGTTCTTGAAATAGTGGAAGGGGGGAAAAAACATGCATTCCTCAGCTCACGGCAAGGACGCGAAGCTTGGTGAATCCTGAGCAGACATACACTTGCTTATAATTCATATTTCAAGGCCCTTGGACTGGAATGCCAGTAATCAAATGTATGAGCAACGGATACATGCTCACCTTATGCAGGTGGAGTGTGGAATGGAACAGAGTTACATTTTAATGATTCCATTGGACATTTCAATATCATAATTTGGCCATCAAATAATATCAAAATAAACTTGGAAAAAAGGTTCTGAAATAAACACATGCATAAAATGTAAATAAAAATAATACATATGCATACAGATACATTTCAGGATAAAAATGTTCTAGAACACGTCAAGATTTGCTTCACAAAGTGTACAATCACAAATTTGTGCTCTTGACTTTCAGAGAACAACTCTGCAATTTCACTGACAGATTCCATGTTCAACGTGTATTTAAAAACTGTAAGCCCTCTTAGATTTTTTAAAACCCTTTTTTAAAACTCAAAGCAAACGAAATTATACAAATGACAGTTTGTGGGGAGACCAAATTGAAACATGACAACATTACCCTCTAGTGGTTAAAAGGTAGCCATTGTTTTCACAACATTCCCTAGATACAGAAGCGTACAACATTTTCTATTTTCGCTCTTACCAATAAGGGTCATAAAATAAATTGAAAAATATTGTGGGATTTTAAAAACAACTCACTCTTCAAATCAAGAATTTCAATCTACTTTGGGTTCATCCTCGAGTGTCGCTTGTGTGTCGGTTTCGTAGTTTCATTATTGCGCAATGCTCCATTACTCGAGTGCACTAAATTACACTGATCAATAAACGTGTGCAGCCAGGAACAGCTAAACAGGAAGGTTTAGCCTTATCTTCAGAGATACTACATAAAAACAATAAGCACAATTATAAGATTATTTAACTGATTTAACTTGCTCACTTTCAAAGCTGAATGAGAGAAGGAAATTACGTTGTAGCCATGGTAACTACTCAAGTGTTGATTGCTTATTTGCACATTCAAATACAAGCTGCTGATTCTTCCCAAACAATGAATTATGCAGGCTACAGTAGGCATCCACCCTGGCTAACGGACCCTGGTCACTTTCAACACACCAAGATTCTTATTGATTCTATTGTGCCTTAAATTGCTGTCCTAAAAGAATACATTATGTCACTTTCCCTTTGATTGTTTCTGTCATATTTACTTATAGGTGTAATATGCACAGGAGTTTTGCCAGTGCTGCCTTTGGCTTTGGTTATTTGACTTGGGGAAATGTCTCTACTGGCTTCTTCATAGCTAGTCCCGCCCTGTTGCTTAGCAGAACATTAAGCACACATTGGCCTACGGCCTATAGCCTCATGTTGGTTACTTGGTCTACCCCGAGGATGCAACGTACACAAACATTTAGCAAATAGCTAGAGTTATGGAATGGAATTTGATTACTGATCAAACGTCTGAACGCTGTTGTGTGTTGTGCAGAACTGTCCCGAAGTGCCTTTGGGTTCTTGTGGTAATTATGTGTGGGCCATATGTGGAGAGGTCTGGCACAGGCTCAAACCCATTTTGAAACCAACCAACTTATCCAACCTTCTTACCAAACCATTGCCTTAAATATTGATAAAGGGTTAGATGGATGTTTGCTACAGCAGTTGATTGGATAAGATTGGTTTTTATCAAATACTTTACATTTATTTTAAGATAAGTAAAACAATAGTAATTCTGAGATGTATTCTGCTCTTCATCTGTATGCCTTATGCAGGCTACTATTGACATGTTAATAATGTTAACAGTTGATTGTTTCGCTGCTAGGCACATGCTCTTAACATACGTTACAGCTCTCCTCAAGCACACAATGTACAGTACAATGCAATGGTAATTAATGTACAAGATGTCCTTTAAGTTCTTCAGTTATCCTTCATGGACCTTGAATTAGTGCTGAATGTTGGTAAAACCTGCTCTTATCTAGGGCCTAAAAATAAATGTCTTAATCATGCTGTAAGGGCCCTGATGGAGCACTGATTAATACTAGGCCGACATAAATATCTTGGATCATCGACTGAGGACAACCCATGTTTCAAATCAGCGTGCTGACAAATACATTGGAAACCAAGCTCTCCTTCCTATACAACAGGACAAAGGCTTGCTTGTCTCTTGCTTGCAGGAAAGTATTTGTCGGGGCATACTTTGTGTCAGTCCTTGACTTTACAGTACACCACATGCATGCAACTGGCTATTTTATATCCACTTGGTTGCTGTTTAACGGAGTGCATTGTCTTTTGTAGTTGGCAAGACTTTAGCAACACACAGGATCATACCTTGAAGTGAGGTTCATTGAGATTCCCCTGGTAGAAGCACAGCACTTCCCTGATAGTTAGTCATTCATAATACAATCCAGCAGAAGCTCCTCTTATCTTACCCCTTTGTAGCGGTTTATGGTTAAAACGTTCAATAAAAAAGACAGATCCATAGAATACACCTTGATCTTGAGAAAACTGCTATTAGATATGATGCACCTTACATGTAACTTGATTGGACATTCATTGTGTCAAATGAATTGTTTACATTTTTAATCAGAGGAGGCTAGAAACGGTAGTCTTTTGTTGTTTTGTGTAGCTTTATGACTGTATTTTTTTAATAAGTATCATTGTTATATTTTGTTTATTGTCTGTCTTATAATTTGAATTTTTTTTGTTAATTTAGCCTTTTCGTTTTTATTGTAAATGATCCAAATTGGTAAAGGAATGTGACCTCAGTTGTTTTTCTTTTGTAAAATAAAGGCTATAGAAATAATACCAATTGCTGATCAAATAGCACTGATGTGTATTTCAGGCATAAATGTGTAAAATACATGAGGCGCTAATTAACAAATCGTAAACCCCCCAACAGCACGGAAGCTAGCGTTAACTCAAAGCAAATGATCTTTGAGGTGTGAAATTGTGAAAGAATGATAAACTAAATAGAGTAGAATATAATTTCATTTAGCAATATGTAGTGTTATAGTCACACATCTCTAAACATTGAGGAGTCATTTGAGGATGCTGATGTGTACAATGTGTGGTACAAGGTTTGCATCAAGGTTTCCCTTGATATATTCATGGCATAAATCCATTGTTCACAGGGCTGTTTTATTTTTTATTTTGCCCCAGATAAATGGATCAAGGAATCGAAAATTGTGCAGTTTGTTTCACTTAAACCATTTGTATTGGAGGATATAGGAGGGTAAGAGTGTTTGGTTGAATCTGAATTATTGTTCTGTCTCATAAATGTCACAACAAATGTTTATTATTTGTTCATTATTTTTTCTTTTTTTCTTTTCCTAATTTTTGTTTTGTTATTTAAATTTCTATACAAATATTCTGTCATTGCCTATTTTTAAACAAGGCCTTCTGAAAAAGAGGATTAGTCAAAGTCAGTTGGTTGTAGTAGTAGCTTATTTATTTCAGTCATGGTTTAATTTCCCAGGATTAATGCTCATGGAAATAAATTGGTAACAAAAACATAAAATTTGGTTACTCCTGAATATCTAAATAAATACGATTCAAACATGTATGATCCTTGGTCAGAGAATGTGTGTTCACATGGTTGAAAAATGACTACATCCCTTCTCCTTCCCCTGTGCGTTGTTCTGGCCCTTCGCCGTCCCTGACTCGTCTGCAAAAGGGACACATAATCAGGAGAGTGGGAAAACGTGGCGTGTGGCTACTGTGAAGTCGTCAAACTCTCAATACCTTTCCTTGGCCATCCTAAGGTGTGTGTGGATGAGTCACGGCAGCCAACAGCGAACGCGTGTAGTCGACGCTGGCTTTATGTGAAGCAATCCTAAAGGAGCCATGTGCTCTACCAATAGGAGCTCAACGCTACTGCCCTCTCATTTCCCCTCTTGACGCACCTAACTCTAGTAACCCGGCAACTCCAATAAAGGTAACGTGCGACTGCTCCTCTTTCTTGCTCTCTCTCTCTCTCTCTCTCTCTCTCCGTCAGTGCCCTGTCCTCCTCCCTCCGTCTCCCTTCCTTCCTTTCCTTTTCTCTTTCCAAGGGTTCTCTCTCTCTCTCCAGTCTTCGGGCTGCGTCCTTCATAGGCACATGACTGAGGCAGGGATTGTGCTTCCTCAGGGCTCTTGTCTGTGCTGCTGCGTCTCATCTCGTCCGCTGTTCCTTTCACTTCATCATTTTTCCTTGATAACCTTTTATTCTACTTTTGTCATTGTTTTCTCAACTCCTTTCTCTCCTTCCAGACAGTTTCTTCAATTTCTCTTGTTAGTTTATTTTTCCCGCTTGCTTATCTTTTATCTACCTCTCTTTGTATCTCTCTCTCTATCACAGTACCTCCATTTCCCTTTTTTTGTGCACACTTGTTCTTTCTTTTATTCTATCGTTCCCGTGCGGAGAGTCCAGAGTGGACACGAGATGGGCTGTGGCTACTCTACGTCTGCTAACTCTGCATCTGCTGGAGGGGGTAAGTGTAGCAAACAGAGAGAGAGAGTCAGAGTTATATGCATACAATGTGTATTACTGTGTTTTTGTATCAACAGTACTGCCATGCTATTGGCAGGCACTCAACTGTGTATAGAGATCTGAAACAACTTTGCTGTCATTTTAATAAACTACAAAGCAGGGGAAGTGATGCAGATCAAATAAAGTCCCAAATGTTTGTTTGAATTTGAATGTTTGCTTGTTTGTTTCTGCGTCTTTGTGCATGTTGTTATGAGGGAGTGCACGTGCACATGCATGCACAAAACCACAGTGTCATCAAGAACAAGAAGTCTTATCTTTTCAATATTTACTGCCGCTCAGCTGTTTCCGTGCTTTCGCAGGACTCTCAGAGGAGTGTGTGGATGCTGATTGTGGTTCTGTCAACGTCTTCCATCCAATTAGTAGCTGTAGTAACTAGATGAAGTTTAGACTTGGGCTGTGTGTGAGCGTGCGTGATTGTGTGTGTGTGTGTGTTAGTACATTAATTACTCCCGTTTTTATCTCCTGTAACTCAGAGCTCTCACAGATGCTCAGAAACCTTTTATTCATATTTTGGGATTTTAACTACTTGTCTATTTGTGTGTGTGGGTGTGTGTGTTTGTTTGAGTGTGTGTTTTGTCTACCTGTGTGCTATTGTGCTATAAATCCTATAAATATGATGCCTTGGTTTAGCTAAGTGATGCAGGCTGGGCAGAGACTGATGGATAGCCAAACAGATATATTCAGCATGTACAACCAAAAAATAGGTAGTCAGAATGGCGGAAAGACATTTGCAAAGAAAGTTAAATAAAACCAGTATATGGACAATTATTAATATCTTTTACATGAATCAATCTCCATTGACCCCTCCTTCCTCGTTTCAGAAGCAACAGAGTCGACGCCTGATGTGTGAGTATTATTGATTTCCTGTCGCACTCTCGTTTTTCTTTGTTTTTAATCTCTCCTAGCAATCTTTAGATGTATTTTCACTAGGTTCCTCAAGGTCTTCTCCATGCATGGGTTATTTAATTTGCTAATCATTTGGATAAATTATCTTTGGATATTGGTCAGCAGACTGCTATGTGTCATTTTATATGACACCTGGGTTTCATTTCACCTGGCAGTTCTGTTCATCACCCAAGTGGGAGCCACTGAAAGCTGTCCTGTTTATTCTCTTCAATGCCATCTGACCAGACTGTTCAAAACGGTCACCTTGGCCGTCAGCTCTGCAGAGCGTTTTACAACCAGGAAATGCATCATTGGATAGACGAGGGCTTAGCTAACCTTACCTTTGAAGTGGGAAAACTAAACTATTTGTAATGGTCAACAAAATAAAGAAAAGGCACAAAAGTTAGGTGCACAGCGATACACATTTTAGGCTTGCCAGCACACATTTCAAAAACTTTCATGGCATCTAGTAACTTGGGTAGCATATAGCTATCATAAATCCCAAAACACTGATGACCTATGTAATATACAGGTATCATAAATCTCACCAAAAAAAGAAAAAAGCTCTACTGTTCTTTTCTCTCCCCCAAAATGCTGCATGTGGGACCTTGATTTCAAATGTAGCACCTTAGTATAAGATTTGTTCTATATTTCTAGGATTTTGAGGAACAAAAGTGAAAGTAAACTCAACTATTTCAGCACTTCAAAGGTGTGCAGGTTTAAGTGGTAAATACTGAACAGCGAAGCCATGAACCAAAAGCATTCACAGTTACCACAAAAGGCAGAATGTCTGACTCAAACCGGGCTGTATTGTTGCCGGACTAGTACAGACACACTGAGACCCTGACCCTTCACTAAACACTAATAAGTAAATGTGTGTGTGTGTGTGTGTGTGTGTGTGTGTGTGTGTGTGTGTATGTGTGTGTGTGTTTCTCTAACAGGCTTAATGAGTCATCTCCAGAAGACGAGAGAAGGATGTAAGTAATTTCTACTTTAGATCTTGCTGAGCATGTTTGTGTGTGGGAGTTTATTTGCAAGGGTCATGCATGCAAATGTGATAGTGCAATTGTTCAGTTGGTGTATTAAATTTTTTCTTGCAATTATGTAGATTTCTGTGAGAATCGTATTAATATACAGTACCACCGTGTGTGTGTGTGTGTGTGTGTGTGTGTGTTTTCCCTCAGAAACTATGGTGGTGTGTATGTGGGCCTGCCTCCTGATATGAGCGGCCTACCGCCTGTGCAGCCTCCACACTTAAAGGTACAGGCCACAGAACACACTCCCATGCTCTCATCAGCAGCAGTTACAGCACTGTGTTAGCAGACACAATTACTGCATGTAGAGTTGATATGCGTGTCCCATTATTCACACACATTCACACATACACAAACGCACGCACGCACGCACGTACGCACACACACACACACACACACACACAGACAGAGATCCTCAATTTCCTGTCAGGCTTGTGAGGTCATGAAAGAGCATGAGAGAGAAAACAGTTCAGTTTGAGGATTATTCCATTGTTCCTCATTCAGTCTGTGTGTTTGTCTGTATGTGTGTGCGTGTGTGTGTGCGTGTGTGTGTGTGTGTGTGTGTGTGTGTGTGTGTTAGACGTGACCTCTGATATGGAAAGGGAAATAGGTCAAAAATAGGACTGCTCTTCCAGCTGTGCTGAATTTAATTCTGATGATGCAGCAGCAATGTGGGCTTCATTTTGGTTAGCTCATGTGTGCGTGTGTGTGTGTGTGTGTGTGTGTGTGTGTGTGTGTGTGTGTGTGTGCGCACTTCGGGGTTTGGTAATTGCTAGCATCCATCCCTGAAGGGAAATGAGTACCTTTGAGAATCTCTGTTGGAAGGAGGTAAATGAGGATCAGATTGTAATGAAGCAGCAGGTGCGTGTTTGTCTGTGTTTGCCTCTGCAATGAATCTCTCCATCTTTCAACAGATCAGTCCTGATTCATAAAGAGGTACGTCGAGTCCGCTTTACAATTTATACGTGCAATGCAACATATTCTGAAAGTCATAGGAGAATGTGAAGAACTATTATGCTTGTTGCCACGTTGAACGATTGTCAGCATAACTGTACATTTGATCAAATATATTTTCTGTGTCTATTAACATTGTATAGAATTTGAAACCCTCTTCCTTTCCCCCATAATTACTCAATGATTTCCTCTGCCGAAGGAGTAAACTAACGTTGAGGAAAGGAGGTTAAAAAAAGACAGTACACAGCCCCGTGACCCCACTTGTCACTTGATGACGATGTCATCTGGAAAACCTAGGCTGATGGTCCTCCACCTAGCCAGAACCCTTTGTCAGACTTTCTCTGATTCCTGATTGGATTTGGTTGAGCAGGAAGAGACCCCTGGGGAACCAATTGCCTCCAAGCCTTCTCTGCGGACTGTTTATCAAACCGCTTGTGGGGGAACAGCTTTGCAACCAATTTGACAAAAGACCAGTGGACCAGCCCTGAACTCAGACCGTTATTTATTTTATTTTATTTTAAAGAAAGCTGATTACTTTTTGGAGCACTGACATACACCTACTTGTGTCAAAATGGCTGGTTCTATGGTTGTATGAGTTTACCCAACCACTTCTTTTCTGAAATGACACACTTAGGGCTTCATCTATGGTATGTTTGTAATTGTTTTGATTGGATAACTTTCTGGGATTTGTGGAGCAAACCTGAGTAGAGCCTAGGACTCACAAAGGCTTTCAGACCCGTTCATAAGAGAACCTAATCCTAATATTGAAATACACATTTGTCTACACCAAAATCTCCAAATCCCATGTAGTCTACCATTTTATTATAACGACAATCAACTTCATATAAAGACACATTATATTATACTAGTTGCAATAGACACAATAAATTGTGCCTCACAACTATTATAGCATGTGCTGCTGCATTAGCCATTACATCTAAAACTGGAGGCAATAACCTCCTCAGACAGGAACCTACTCAGATAAGACCCAATTCTGCTTCTCAAATAGTGATTGTTATATTACAGCGCCGTGGAGAATGTCACATATCGACTTTTCCGTTCCGTGTTGATACTCCCGATACGTGCATTGAAAGGACCCTGATATACAGTAGGTAGACACATTGTTGAGTTTCAAAGGAGCTTCTTGCCTTTGTTGCGTTTCAAAAGATCTTGTCCGCCATTGGATTCCTTTGCGCCCACGTGGCGTAGACCTTGAGGGGGCTACATGGCCGACTGGAAGATCACGTCACTTTCTTCAACTTGAAGTGACAATGGAGGATTGCGTGACGCGTTACTTTTGTGGCGTTCCGTAACGTTCTCCTTTCTCTTTGACCTTCTTATGGCCTTTCCGTTTGTTTTGAGCCCGAGCAACGGTTTATTGTGTTGCCCTTGACAACGTGCTGGAGAGCTAAGAGGGTTAAAGCCATCTTAGTATCCGAATAGAAATGACTGTGGATTCTATAGGGGATACAGAGGGTTTATGAAAACAGGGTGGCAGTTTGATGGGGTCATTTGGATCCAACCCAACCATTCCTCTTCTCATTTCACACTAATTATTTGGGTATGTGCAAGCAATCAAAGTTCTAGATCTAATTGCCATGAATTGTGTTTCCACACATTCATTCCAAGCTTAAATATTGTTTGTGAGAACCAACGAGGACTTGCCACAAACATAGCATGCATGAAGGGTGTGTGTCCATGTGTTTTATCGACTATTTCCGTCTTTTTCTCTTGGAGCACCTGCCATTCATTTCCAGGTAGGCCTTTAAAAGCATTGGAAACGCATCAAACCCAATTTCTCAGAAGAGGCATTCATAAAGGTTCAACCACTGGCTCTATCATCATGTACTGCCCACTCTAAATGTAGCCTGTGTTTGTTTTTCAAAAACCAAAAACGATGACCTAATAAAAGACACTCATTACAGACTGGAGTGGTTGCTGCTGCTAACGATGTCGATGAGGATGACAGTGTGTGTGTGTGTGTGTTTGATTCACTGCACAGAAACCTACTGTTTTTGTTTGTGGTCGTTATTATAATTAAGGGTAGATGCAGTGTAACTGCACAGAAACCTACTGTTTTTATTCTCTGACATTATTATTTTTAGGGGTCTATGCAGTGTAACTGTAACTGAGACATAGAGTTATATATGTACAGTACTAGTCAAAGGTTTGGACACTCCCACTCACTTGATTCACTTGTTCAGCACTGTCAGGTTTCAGGAGGATTTTGCTATTCCTATTCCTAGACAATACAAACATGCACACCACACATGCGCGCGCACGCACACGCACGCACGCACACGCACACACACACGCACGCACGCACACACACACACACACAATCCAGCCTTATCGTTCTGGCCTGTCAATTGTAATGTGTGCCTCGTTTCAGATCTCTATTTAGCTACTAGATGGCAGTGTTGCTTAATTTTTTGCTCACAGTTAATCTCAACCTGCAAACACAGTAGGCTCCCAAACCTTTCACAGATTTTTCAAAGAAGAATATTACAAAATGCGAAAAACACAACTATATATATTTATTTTTTTATTATTGTTGCTTATACTTGCCTATATCTTGAAGGTCCGCACTCATGGATAAACACAATGCATGTTGTAACTGTGACTTCTACATAATTCAAAATAAAAGACTTTCATGTCCCAAAGTTAACAAACAATGTCAATGTCAATAAGCATTTCACTGACTTTGTTAAAAAGAAAAGCAGTGTTGCACAGAATCTTGATCTTTTGTGTCTGTCTGTAAATCACTTTTCATTTTATACTGCCTCACATGAACTGAGTAATCTAATACAAGCTTTGTTGATGTACGTTATTACTTTGAATTATTAGTTGAAGTGATGTGGTCTTTAAGTCGGCTTCCTTGATTTGCCCGAGTCTTAACAGTGTAAAACTAGCTACTTGAATCCAAACGTCCTATATCCACTGCAGCACCAACCTACATAGCAGCCCCATAGGGACGGGCTGGTTAGAGAGGGAGAGGTAGCAGCGTCTGATTTAGCCCTGGCTCACCGTCAATTAGGTCAGAGGACTGACAGGTCATAGGGAGACGGGGAGAGACATGTGGGACAAAGAAGAGAGAAAGAAAGACATCGACAGAGAGAGAGAAAGAAAGACATCGACAGAGAGAGAGAGAGAGAAAGACATCGACAGAGAGAGAGAGAGAGAAAGACATCGACAGAGAGAGAGAGAGAGAAAGACATCGACAGAGAGAGAGAAAGAAAGACATCGACAGAGAGAGAGAGAAAGACATCGACAGAGAGAGAGAGAGAAAGACATCGACAGAGAGAGAGATAGACATCGACAGAGAGAGAGAGAGAAAGACATCGACAGAGAGAGAGAAAGAAAGACATCGACAGAGAGAGAGAAAGAAAGACATCGACAGAGAGAGAGAAAGAAAGACATCGACAGAGAGAGAGAGAAAGACATCGACAGAGAGAGAGAAAGAAAGACATCGACAGAGAGAGAGAGAGAAAGTGCCGAGCGTGGAGAAAGGAACAGAGAAAGAGACGAAGGGCGATGAAGAGAGGGAGAGCTTAGACTTGACAAACGTTACAACCTAAGTGGTTCCAAATGGTCCTATACACAGTCGACATGACATTTCTGTGTTTGATGGTTTTTGGATTTGTTATTTTGCGTGGAAGCTGAACAAAACGCTGTATAAAAAAATATAAAAAAAGCAGCATTGCCACATTACGTTCATCCAGATGTGTGGACATTGACATTCCTTGCTGCCCTAGTAAAAACGTGTATTTCGGTAAGAGTTACTTTTTTTTTGTAATGCAGTCCCCTTAGCGGACCCCTGACTTTAACCCCACTGTTATACGAACAGCCTGAGAGAACCTGCCGGGTTATCAGGCAGCACTGAAACAACTTGCAATGGCTTACGCTTTACATGTTTCTACTTCCTGTCTTTCAATCCACGTGTTACGAGTGGGGCATAAGTGTCTGTGTGTGTGTGTGTGTGTGTGTGTGTGTGTGTGGGTGGTTGAACTTCAAATTGCCCTGTTCGTTAAACCGTTGGTTGAGCGTGTGCTTTTGTTTGTTTGTTTGTTTGTTTGTTTGTTTGTTTGTTTGAGTGCGTATGCGTGTCCAATCTCTTGAGCCCTGTGTGGGTTCTCTCCATGATAACGAAGAGCTGAAATGTGTTTGTGTGTGCGCGTGTTAGCGCATGTTGGTATGCCTGAGTGAAAGAAAGCTGGAGATCTGCATGTCTGTGGTTAGAGGGGAGATGAGACGAGGATGAGAAAGGAGTGAGTGGGCTGATGACTGACACACACTATGTGTGTGTGTGTGTGTGTGTGTGTGTGTGCGTGCAAAGGTCCGTCACTTTCTCGGTCTTGGCTTGTTTGTGTGAACCTATCTGACGGCGAGTGTTTGCTCCACGTTATAATCCTGCTGTAATTCCGTTAAGTAATACTTTATTCTCCCTGCTCTGGTTTGCCCAAACACAGTCTCCAATAACATGATACGTACCATGTGTCTCCAGACATCAGGACAATGTGCTGCATTACCTCACTCAGCTTTTCTGGGCTTGCGTGCCTAGTGCGGCCCGCCCCTTTGTGTGATGTCGGTGTGTGTGTGTGTGTGTGTGTGTGTGTGTGTGTGTGTGTGTGTGTGTGTGTGTCCAGGTGTGTGTGTTCTGTGAGTTGCACACTCTTCTAACAGGTATTCGTGTCTCACTGAGTGGCACTCTCCCTTTGAGTGCGTTGTTTAAAGTCGTCAAGGAAGGCGGTGGTTTTTATACGGTGTCAGGGAGCAATCATGGTAGGCATTGCGGTTGCCCTCTCACCTTGTCATTGCCACGGGAACCCGTCGTGTTGACAGATGAGAGGGGATCTGTTCCTCGCGGAACTTCAGGCTACAGATTTACAGACCTACAGATTTATAGCAGGGCTGCGCGGACACACACACACACACACACACACTCACACACACACACACACAGAGATAGGTGGGTGAACGGACATGAATGTGATTCACGATCATGTGAATAGATTTGGAGATGAAAGATAGCTGGAAAGAAAGATGGATGGAGTGAGTGAAAAATGAAGTTGATTGATTGACGTTCAGTCGGAACACGTGTCTTGGAGTCACAGTGACGGAAAGGATTCCATGACACACACACACACACACACACACACACACACACACACACACACACAGATTCACACAGGTACACACACACACACACAGATACACACACACACACACACACACACACACACACACAGAATCACACACACACACACACACACACACACAGAGATTCACACTGCTCTCGACACAGTAGTGAAGGGATGGACGCGCGGGTGGACAGAAGTGAGAGGGAGCCTGTCATCGTTGAGAGAACCAGAGGGGCCTCCCTGCCCACCTCGTCCATTTAACCATGCCCTGTCAGCTCCTGTCGAGCTGCTGCTGGAACACCTTGTTTAGGCCTGCCGAGGTGTGAAACCCACACACACACACACACACACACACACACACACACACAGAGGATCATGAAAAACATGGTCCCCTCATAAATCAGGCACACAGTCAACCTGTTGCAGCATGCCTCTGGACACACACGCATGCAGCCCCACGTAGTCACTCAGCCCAAGTACACCTCTTATCTCTCTGTCTTTCTGTCTCTTTGTCTCTCTCTGTCTCCGTCTCTCTCTGTCTCTCTCTGTCTCTTTATCTCTCTCTCTCTCTCTGT
>JAPMUY010007260.1:520000-556921 GCA_026901105.3 Galaxias olidus
AATTATACCGTACAAGCTTGTTTCAAAACATTTGCGGGGAGCTTTTTTGTATGCTTTGAACGTTAGGCTTGCTCGAAGTTTTCGTACCTCGTGGTGATTTACCGGCTCAGTGCTTTGTGGTTGTCTGAATACAATCATTTTTTGTTTGTCGTGGCTGTAAAGGAATTATAATAATTTAATGTAATACCACGACAAGAACTGTCTTGACTTTCCTCTCACTCACCCTCCGTCTCTTCATCCTCTTCATCAACTGCCTTACAGTGAAAAGCCTGTAGGCAGTCTTCATCAGCATTTACAGGCACACCACTGATTCCAGCGTTTTCAATGGTGGGTCGTTTGTTGTTCCACTAACATCTATCAAATCAATAACATTGTGCCTAGACTTAAGAGGCCAAGCTAAAAAATGCAGACTAACATTGTTGCTCTCTTCACATACCATCGTCTGCATGGCGTCCTAAACACACACACACACACACACACACTCACACACACACATATTTTAAACCCTAGTCTACTTTATCTCTTCTATCAAACACACACCCCTCATGTCTTTTGTTTTTCTTTTCCCAGTCCTTAAGGGACCTTTCTGCAGTTCTTCCCCTGTTCTCTCATTTTCATAGCTTCATATCTCTAGCCACTGGTCATACAGTCAATCAAGTGACCTAGAGGGTCAAAATAAACCAATATGAATGTTAAGCACTTGTTTGCCTCCTATGACCTGTTTAGGTCAGCTTGTTTGCTGTCTTTATTTGAACTGGCCCGGAAAGTCTTGGAATTTCTCAGTATTCCCGGTGCATGAGTGACAGGTCCATGACAGGAAGTCTGTAGTCTAAGGCTGGGGCTGCGCGCCCATATTTGGAGAGGCCTGGAAGTAAGTCTGACTGTAATGTGCTTAGTGACAGAGGTCAGACACTTTTTACTTTATTTTAAATTGTTTTTCAGTGATTTTGAAAGTTATTTGATGCAGGTATTCTTTTATCTACCAAACTGCACATGCTTTGAACACTTTCAATGCCCATTTTATTTTATTCTAAATTTGCGTTCATGCATGTTTTAATTTTTGATATATTGTGTCAACTGTAATTGGAACATTGTGAGAATGTTTGTAGTTTCCATTAATTAACATTATTTAATTTGCTCATTTAATTAATTTAATAAATTTCATTCCTTTCACATTTTACAATGTTAGTTATCTAATTTATGTGAGTGTTTTCAATAGAGGACATATACAGTTAGGGCCAAAAATATTTGGACAGTGACACAAGTTTTGTTATTTTAGCTGTTTACGAAAACATATTCAGGATACAATTATATAATCAATATGTGCTTAAAGTGCAGACTCTCAGCTGTAATTTGAGAGTATTCACATCAAATTGGAGCAAGGGTTTAGGAATTACAGCTCTTTAATACGTAGCCGCCTCTTTTTCAAGGGACCAAAAGTAATTGGACAATTGACTCAGAAGGCTGCAAAAAAAAATAACAACGCTGCATGGGCTCTTCCCTCATTAACCTGTCATCAATTAAGCAGTTAAAAGGTCTGGAGTTGATTCCAGGTGTGGCGTTTGCATTTGGAAGCTGTTGCTGTGAACACACAACATGCGGTCAAAGGAGCTCTCAATGGAGGTGAAACAGACCATCCTGAGGCTGAAAAAAAGAAGAAATCCATCAGAGAGATAGCAGAAATGTTAGGAGTGGCCAAATCAACAGTTTGGTACATTCTGAGAAAAAAAGAGTGCACTGGTGAGCTTGGGAACTCAAAAAGGCCTGGACGTCCACGGAAGACAACAGTGGTGGATGATCGCAGAATCCTTTCCATGGTGAAGAAAAACCCCTTCACAACATCCACTCAAGTGAAGAACACTCTCCAGGAAGTAGGTGTATCAGTATCTAAGTCTACCAAAAAGAGAAGACTTCATGAGAGTAAATACAAAGGATTCACCACAAGGTGCAAACCATTAATCAGCCTCAAAAATAGAAAGGCCAGAATTGACTTTGCCAAAAAACACCTGAAGAAGCCAACCCAGTTCTGGAACAGCATTCTTTGGACAGATGAGACTAAGATCAACCTGTACCAGAATGATGGGAAGAAGAAAGTTTGGAGGAGAATTGGAACAGCTCATGATCCAAAGCACACCACATCTTCTGTAAAACATGGTGGAGGCAGTGTGATGGCATGGGCATGCATGGCTTCCAATGGCACTGGGTCACTTGTGTTTATTGATGATGTGACAAAAGACAGAAGCAGCCGGATAAATTCTGAAGTGTGTGGGGATATTCTTTCTGCTCAGATTCAGCCAAATGCAGCAAAGTTGATTGGACGGCGCTTCACAGTACAGATGGACAATGACCCAAAACATACTGCAAAAGCAACCCAGGAGTTTTTTAAAGCAAAGAAGTGGAATATTCTGCAATGGCCGAGTCAATCACCAGATCTCAACCCAATCGAGCATGCATTTCACTTGCTCAAGACAAAACTTAAGGCAGAAAGACCCACAAACAAGCAACAACTGAAGACCGCTGCAGTAAAGGCCTGGCAAAGCATCACAAAGGAGGAAACCCAGCGTTTGGTGATGTCCATGGGTTCCAGACTTCAGGCAGTCATTGCCTGCAAAGGATTCTCAACAAAATATTGAAAAGTAACATTTTACTTGGGGTTATGTTTATTTGTCCAATTACTTTTGAGCCCCTGAAATGAGGAGCGTTTGTATAAAAATAGCTACAATTCCTACATGTTTAATCATATGTTTTTGTTCAACCCCTTGAATTAAACCTTAAAGTCTGCACTTCAATTCCGTTGTAGTTGTTTCATTTCAAATCCAATGTGGTGGCATGCAGAGCCCAAATCATGAAGATTGTGTCACTGTCCAAATATTTTTGGGCCTAACTGTAGGTATGTTTATTTGAATTCTGAAACTTTCATTTACATTCCAAAGGGTTAAACCATTTCCCTTCAATGAAGCCAGCAAAGTTACACCTTTTAGTGTCAGTTCAGCTGAAATGTTTGAATTCACTTCTTTTATGGGAAAGTCTCAAAATATCTAATGTGTTTCTGTAATTTTATACTACCTGTGCATATGTTAATCTTTATACATGTGTGTGTGTGTGCGTGCATGCGTGCGTGCGTGCGTGCGTGCTTTGACTGTCCATTTACACACAAAGGGAAATGTAAGTGGGGGATGGGGTGAGAGAAAAGCACAGCATGTTCAGTTCCAGACCTATCAACATGTCTAAAGTTAAACACACACATGATGGCTCCTCTGAGCATGCACACACATGCACTAAACAATAGCACTCGAGGAAATGATTTGGATCATGCCTAGCATGGTAACCAGTGATGCACACACAACAGGTTGGTGATCTGATAATATTGATAACTCCACCTAGTTAGAACCACACTGAGGTCCCTATGCCCAGACTCACAAGCTGACACACACACCACACACACACACACACACACACACACACACACACACACACACACACACACACACACACTGCATGTAAAAGATAAACGAATCACACCAATGTATGTATAGACTGAAAATACAACCACACTTAAGTTACATCGATGTCCTGCATGCGATCTCATTGAAACATACACGTCGAAATACAGGACACATTCTTTGGATTTCAACTATGACCATAGTTTCTCTCTCTTTGGCTGAGAAACATGACCATGTCGAAGTGTAATAAAAGCAACTGTCACTTTCACCCACATCAAACGGCTGGCGTTTTAACCAGCCACAGGTGTTGCACATAGTTCAATGGGTGGGTGGAGACGTTATGGCTCAGGAAAAATAAGCCCCGCCATTCTATCTTTGTTTTTTCATATCCCCATCCCCTATGAAAACCACAAAAACACAACAGAAGAAACACATTAGATTGAATTCATTATTTGATTTTAAACAGATGCCATCAAGGGCTTATGTGTCTTTGTGACACCGATATTGGTTGAATCGAAGCCAAACCAAGGGCACAAATCTAGGGAATCAAACGCATGTTATAATTGATAAGAATAACGGATCTTAATAAAGTCTCTAATTAAGACTGGGTATGGTCTTGTTCCAATGGTGTGATCTCAATGAGGTGGACACCTCTATTCACACAGACATGCCCACACAAATGCTCACAGCCAGGCATTGGGTTCTGAGAAACAAAATCCTGATAGGAAAGATCGTCTTGCCTTTCTTTCATCTTTTTCTTCTTGTGGCTGTTGATAATGGTCCAGACATTCCTGAGTGTGTGTGTGTGTGTGTGTGTGTGTGTGTGTGTCTGTTGCACACCAGACGAAACCAATGCATCCACTCACTAGAGCATTCCTCAGGACCACATCATCAGCCTCGCTACAGCTAAATATAGAACAACTGCACAACTGTGTGTATGTGTGTGTGTGAGAGAGAGAGAGAGAGAGAGAGAGAGAGAGAGAGAGAGAGAGAGAGAGAGAGAGAGAGAGAGAGAGAGAGAGAGAGAGAGAGAGCTCAGAGGGAAGTGTGGTCACAGGGCGTTGATCTTAAACCAGCTCCTCACAAAGTTATTGGACCTGTATGAGGCCCTTTGTGTTGTAAAGAGTTCCAGAAGGCACTCCTTTTGGATTTTTCTTGGATCCAAACGTACTGCAGCCAGATCAAAAACAGTCCAGCCTTCTACACGTCCTTCTCTCTCTCTCTCTCTCTCTCTCGCTCTAGCTTTCTCCGTCTCGCACACACTCCAGAACCTACCGCTAATGCAGTCCCTCTGTTTTTTGTCCTGGCATGTTTTTAGTACTTAAGAGGTGGGATATCTTGGCTAGACATTGTGTGTGTGTGTGTCTGTTTGTGTGTGTGTGTGTGTGTGTGTGTGTTTGTGTGTTGTGAGCACTTTTCTCTTTTCACTTTTTTGGGCCTTTTTCGCCGTTATTCACCTCTTACTCCATTTAAGTCAGTGAACTTGGGGACAAAACACACACAGCTCTCTCCAGTTTCCTGTGATACATCATTCCTCCTGTATCGGGTTGGGAAAACATTCTCGTCTCAGCCAAGAATGCCATTAATCACGGAAATATGTGCTCGTCTGACCGTTGAACAATGCACAGCAGTGGCGCGGTGAGTGGGTCCGCGTGCTTTGCCAAACCCGTCACAAAGCTGTCCCGACAGCTCCCACTAAGCAGGAGGACACCGTGTGCCTATCTATGCCCGTTGTAAACAGGGGTCACTGGACAGCACTGAGCAGCCTGGCGACGGGTCACCTTAGTCCCCATCCGTGGGGGGAGACTTCCACCCCAGTGCACCGTCTCCTGAGCCCCATTACCCCGACCGCGAGCTTCACTGGCTGGAACGAGACTTCACAGCTACACAGCTGTCTCAATACAGGTTGTTTCTGTCCAACAGTCAGCAAGCAGGTGGCTCATTCTGCAGATTCTTCAGGAAGATTCCCACACGGTGTGCAGGGGCGTGCGGCGTTCAGCTCAACGCGGAGACGCTCTCTTACAAAAACCAAGGTGAAAAACACACACCGACTTATGGACAACAGGGTTTGGCACTTTGTTTTAAACAAATACTTTATTTCAGATTTTACTGAGATAGAAATGTGTTCCTCCTGACAGTACAGTTCAAATGACACCAAATGCATACTTTGACCATCTAATGTCTGTATAACATATTCTTTATTTAACATAGTTGAGTCAGAATCAGCATAACATCATCATGGCAAGTTTTATAATTAAACAAATTAACAATATCAACTGCAATAATAAAATAACAGCAAAATAATATAAAACTTAAATAATTACTTTAATTGTACGATATTTCAATATCCAGTCAAGTTTTCTTCTCCTAATTTAAAGAGCATACAATCTTTGCAATATGACAAAGCTAATATTGAGATGCTGAAGGACATACATCACCTCTGCTTTGTCTAGTCAGTCAATAGGTATCAGTAAGGAGTTACTTGTTCAAATGAAATTACAGGCACAAACACACAAACACACACACACACACACACACACACACACACACACACGCTAACAATTTTTCTTTTTTCAGTAAGGCCTGTTTTTCAACCAGTCAAACCAGACTTAGCACCCACCCTTGAAATGGCATAAAACCGTGCCATTTCTACGTTTTGGAAAATAAAAAAAAACAGAAGCTGAACATAAAAATAATAACACAAAAAAAAATAATACTAACATAGTATAAGTTCTGGCACAAATATGCCAACCCAGTTCTTGTGACATCCCAAACAACTGAACAAAACGACAACTGGATATATTTCATGGTTGGTATGTTTACCTTTACAGAAGTTTTCATAGTAATGCATAATGTACGTTTTTAAATGTTCTTTCTTGACTTGACATTAACAAAAAGGAATTCCCAATATATTGGAACAAATACGTTCTAACCAAAGTATTTTTGTTTCTTAAACGTCCAACTGGTAGTTTTAAATGGGTGGGTAGTAGAAGTGGACATTTCTCGCTGTCCCTCTTGCCAACATCTCTTTCCATTTCTCTTGGTCTATCTTTCCCTTTCCACAACTCTTTTTCTTTCTGTGCTGTTCCCTCTCCATTTCTTCTCCACACAGTCATGCTTCATGTGACACATATAATTGGCCAAGCACCCTCACAGTGGGCATTTATAGCACACAGACTTCCTGACAGACAGAGCAGCAGAAAAATAGATTCCCATTGATTTCCCTCAGCCTCCGTTACGTCTCTGAGACTTTACTGGGACTTTTTACCACATGCCTTTCCATAACGGTCACACAGCCACTTCAGTATCCACCACGTGCTTAGCGGAGGAAAGCTAACGATTCCTAGTCACCTGGAAAGCATTCTTGCTCCTTTTCCCCAAACGTTCTTTTCACGTTTCTTTGTCCCTTCTTCAAATCTAGGCCTACTGGATGTGTCTATTTGAACCCCTCCCCGTGCCTCCCTTCTAGCGGCAGAGCAAGGCAGTGTTGTTAAACACACACGCAGACAGAGTCTAGGGCGGAAGGGCTGGAACGCTTTCTCCAGCTACCAACTTCCCTCCACAAACACCAGACTAATCAGACAATCAATCCTGCCACTAACCTCCAAAACCCCAACTCCCTCTTTTTCCATCCCTCTCTCTCTCTCTCTCTCTCTCTCTCTCTCTCTCTCTCTCTCTCTGTCTCTCTCTCTTTCTCTCTCTCTCTCTCTCTCGCTCTCTCGCTCTCCCTTTCTTTACACTTTCAAGACGAGCCAACGGTTCTTTCTTTCAGTTTTTTTTCTTTCCGGCTTTTCGAAAAAGAAAAGGCATTTACAGCATTGTACAGTCAAACCATGAAGTGAAACTCAAAATGTTTTGGCAACAGTAAGCAAAGCGCTGCAGTATATCTCTCGTCAGCTATTGTATAAAAATGCAACCAAACTATTATCTAAACACAGAATCGTAGCGAAAGCTTCCTGGAAACGTCCTTGCAGTTTTGGCACAGACAAAAGAATCTTCCCGCGGTGAGCCAGGATGGTGGAGATTCAGAACCAGTGGATGGTAAGTCCCCACATCTCCAAGGTTGATAACATTTCACTGTGCAAGGCACTTCTATTCAAAGCCATGTGCAAACATCTACACGAAGCAAACACAAACGGTACAGTATACAAAACGGATGTCACATTCTTCCACACCTGTATGGTGCTAGTCGTAACACAACAGAAACGGATTCTCCTTATCCGACAAGGAATGTACGCATTCAAACAACTATACTTAGACGCCGACAGCATGCACACATCAACCCATTCTGCCCTTTTCCAACGGGCATGTGCAGTAACAGTCTTAACGATGTGTGCGGAGACGTGCGAGTCCTGCAGAATGTTCTGTGTGACCACGGGCGCTTTGAAAGCACATGGGACAGATGGCACGATCCCATTTTCTGGACTTTTCACTACTTTTCGGGGATGTTACAACGCTACAGCGCCGATCAACAAAGTCTCATCAGAGAGCGTTTTCTCCAAGTCCTTTTTGAAATCGCGTGCTCTGATCTCCCCTTTTTGCCAGACGTAAACATTGAGAAGCAGCACTGTCTATGACGTGGACTATACAGAGTGGGGAGGGCAAGGCCAGTTATGCTACATGGATAGGGAGTGTTTGCCCCCCCCCCCCCCCCCCCCCCCCCCCCCCCCCTCCCTGTCTCTTTCTAAGTCTCTCTCAGAGTACAGCTAATGTCCAGGGCTTGTTGGTAAACCTGTGTCACATCATCCATGTCTCCGAGCATAGAGAAGCTCCCGTTCTCCCCAGGCGAGACGGGCGACGGCTGGGTCACTTTGCCCCCGTGCATGGCCCCGGGTGCGGCCTGGAGGCCTCGGAAGCCTGCCAGCTGGAGTAGGTCCTCGGCCGACATGCAGGCCCGGATGCTGGGCTGCGGCGCGGCGGACGTGGGCCAGTCCCGCCCCACGAAGGAAACGCTGGACAGGCCGAAGTCGTCGGAGACTATGCTGGAGGGCCGGCTCTGGCTGCGGGAGAGGCCTGGCTCTCCGCTGACGTTCCCCGGCTCGTGGAACGACAGAGAGGAGGCGTGCTGCCCGTCGTGCCCGTGGCTGGCCGAGGAGTACTTGCCGTTCCGTTTCAGAATGCCTTTCCGACCGACCGACCTCTTGTGTGGCGAGCTGGCGGGGGGAGGGTTCAGAAACGTGTCGCCCCCTAGGTGTCTGGTGGACTCACTGCGCTCTGGCGAGGAGTAGTAGCCAGACTCTCGCTGCTGATGCTGGTTGTTTTTCAATATGCCCTTGACGGGAGGTGTGGGCACCATTTTCGCCGGTGACCCCCCCAAACAGACTTGGTCTTCGTCGTCCTCCTCCTCTTCCTCCTCTTCCTCCAGCCCTCCTTCTTCACCCCCTCTCTTTTCCAGCATGGAGTTGACCCCGCCTTCCTGAAAGTGTAGGGAGCGCCGGAGCTCCAGCTCTCCCAGGCTCTGTGACCTGTGGTCGGAGGCCCGCGTTTTCAGAATCCCTTTGGGTCTCTTCAGACCTGGAGGCTTGTCCTCCCCCGATGAGCTAGAATGGCGCGACCCGCCCTCATTCTCCTTTATTGACTTCCGTAGCCTGGGCCGTCCAACACTGGGAGGAATCGGGGGTGGTTGCACACCGAGTTCTCCCGACCCGACCCCAGCTCCGCTCCGAGACTCGGACGCGGCGGCGCTGTTGGCTGTTCGGTTCTGCCAGTCAATGAAGCGGGCCAGCATGGGCGAGGCTTGGCTCTGTTGCCCCTGACAGTCACAGACACTGGTCTTCCAGCCCCAGTTGACCCACCAGTGGTTGGCAATGTCCTCCACTGTAGCGCGGCGCTCCGGGTTCACCATCAGCATCCAACGGATCAGACCACGTGCATCTTGGGGAGGGGGGGCGCGTAGGAAGATGAATCACATTATGATACTTTTTTCTTTCTATTAATTATCCACCCAAAAATACACATAAAAGTAAGCGGAATGTCGCGGTATGTTAAAGCAAAATAACTTTTGACCAGTCAACTGAATAAACATAATTTCAAAACCCAGCCTTTATTGTTCATAGGATCAAATAAGAAACAATTCAGAGAAAGAGGCCGCAGAGGAAATAGAGCCTTACCGGATGTTTGAGTTGGCTCCCGGTACTCTCCGTTGCTGATCTGCCGTATGAGTTTGCTGTGGTCTCCTCCGTCAAAGGGCATCGTACCATAGACCAACGTGTAGAGCAGCACACCCAGGGCCCAGCTGTCCACCTGAGCAAACACAAAAACACTGCTGCTTTACTTTGTGCTTCTGCCTCTTCATATGAAGACTAATTGGCACAACAAAGAGGCATTTAGTTGCCATATACAGCTGTACCCAAAGCAGGACATCTTGTATATAAGAGGTACCATTCTCTCTCTGCTCCCTCCCTGTGAAATGAATTGCTGCGCTGACTTAGGAAGAGGGCCAGTCTGCTACACATGCAAACACAATTTCTCTTTGAAGAAGAGCATTCCTGATAAGTTAACGAAAGGTGAGTTTGGTAAAACAAAACAAAAAAAGCAGATCTCAGGGAATGGCTCAGATGTAGTTTGTGTCTGTGTAATAATGCTTTGAAAACATTGAAAAGCTTTTCCTTTAAACCGCTTATTATTGTAATGATTCCATGTAGTCCGGACGCAATTGCAGAGGTCTTTATTCACTACAGTGTTGAATCAGCAGGCAGACTCCAGGTCAACAACAGACGGGAGTTGAAAAACCAGTAAGCAGTAAAAAGAAAATATATATATATATACAATAGAGCAGAACCGTGGCGCAACGGGTCAAACTAACGGGGCAGGGGACCAAACAACACAGCCTCGATTCGTGAACCCAGAGAGAAACAGAGAGAGAGAGAGGGAGAGAGAGAGGGAGATAATAGGAATCAGGTGGAAGCAATCAGTAATCAAGGGAAGAGGGGCGCCGGACTGGAGACGCGCACGTAACAATTATGGCTATCTTCAAGTTAACGCTAAAGCTGATAAACTATCTGTCCTGGTACTCCGACACGGTTCAGTTGACGTGTGATCACACCAATGTTGAGTCTGTGAAATGATGGAGTCCTTGCCGGTTAGCGTTAAGAAGGGACTTTAATTTAGTCCCTGCTTAAGACGGCAGGATGACCTCCACTGATCTCAAGGACAATAAACGATTACTCATAAAAGTCGACTCCCCTCACTCCCAAACCCAAAGCGAGCTGTCCTTGTGCTTCGAGTGTGTCTACACGCTCAAACAGTTGTTTTGTGAGTGTGTGTGTGTGTGTGTGTGTGTGTGTGTGTGTGTGGTATGTTTGAGTAAGCACGTTTATGTGTGTCTAAGAAAACAGTTTTGCCACACAGACTGATAAGGAGGAGGGAGGTATTTGAGCCAGTGACAGAGAGGGATGGATCAGTGTGCTATCTGAGAAACACATGTACATCCTTGTCCCGGCTCCTTGGGGGGACAGTGTTTACATAGAGAACGGAGGAGACTAGGAAAAAAAGGTTTGCCTTGGCTACCTTCAGTTAAAAACAACAAAACACCCCCCTTTGGACACCAAGGAGCTAAGCAGAGGGATATAGAGACATGCAAGACCCCCGATGAAGACCTGTGTGTGTTCAGCTGATTTCGTAAGACCCTCTCAGTGGACAGAGTGTACTAAAGGAAGCGAACTTGCTCATACTTGCTGGTGTATTACACACACACACACACACACACACACACACACACACACACACACACTCTTGTGTCAGAGTGCCCTGGGAGAGCTGCTATTGTTTTCCCCTTCGATGGTTACAGGGAATTTCACTCAGACTGCGGTGGTTTCCTCATATTTCCTCCCATTCCAGATTCTTATCTCCGACTCTCAGAAGTCTATTTACAGATTTGGTACTTAAAGGGGAAATTACAGTTAATTAGTCCTATGCTAGGGCCAAAAACGGACTCCTCAACATCCATTCTCCACATCTTCAGCTATCAGCTAGTCATCAGCTAGTTTTTTTTAAGTCTCTTTTAGTTGCACGGGTATACTTTCTCAATCAACACGCTGTTAGCCTATTGCGGTTGAGTTTGAGATCCATGTTGGAGCAGGTTAGGACGGGCATACAAACAGGTCGTGGTACCTCAGGCCCGTGGTAGGGCCTCCCGTTGACGATCTCCGGGGAGGCATACAGCGGACTGCCACAGAACGTCTGGAGCAGCTGGTCCTTGTGGTAGAGGTTAGACAGGCCGAAGTCCGCTATCTGAAAGAGAGACGGCGTAGATGAGGAGTCAGCGGGGAAACGTGTCCGTAGGCCTCGCAGTCTGCTGGCAGGACCAAAGACCCCGCTACGCCACGTATAAGAACATCCCGTATTGATTAGATGTATAAAGTGAAAGATTCAGAGGATTTGACTCAATGTACTGTACACAAGGGGTATTGATAAAGATACTGCATAGCTGCATCACATCGAATCCTCATAGGACACTATTGGTTGCGCAAACAATGTAACGATGTAAAGAGAAGACGTTCACAGGAGAGACACACAGTCTGTTCTATCTCACCTTGATGTTGCAGTTTTCATCCAGTAGCACGTTTTCCAGTTTCAGGTCCCTGTGCACCACCCCATTCTGCACACACACAGTAAAACAGGGACATGTTTTATTAATGCAACCCATTTAGAAAGAACACTGTCTGCTCGGCCAACGTGGCCAGGTCAACCACTGGCCTCCTTTCAAAGTGAGTTCTACATATTAGCAGCTTATAGACACAGACTCCGTACGGAATGCGGCTGTTATTATCAAGTGTGCACGTGTGTGCACTAATGTTTTGTATGTCCCCCCAGACAGGGGGTTGAACATGTGGTGCACAGCAACAGAGAGTGAGCTCATCATGGCTTATGGCAGAAACCACATGAAGGACTTTGGAACTGTGTACACACACTATGTGCAGGGTGTAACTAATTGAGTCAAGCAGAAGCACGTGTTGAAAATGGGTGAGAGCATGGCCGTTAAAAAACCCACTCCCCTGCGCCTCGCACTCACACACAGGAACAGACACCGGTGGTCTTTCCCTGCTCACTATCTGTCACTATCAAACAGATGAACACGCCGTACAGGAAGCTGCACACAGAAACACCCGCGTACAGGAAGCAGGAAGTCCCACAGCTCCTCAATGGCTGTCAAAGGGTTCCTGATCTTTTTCACTCCACTCCGCTGCACTCTCCATTGACACATACAAACACAAACACGCACAAACACACGCATCCGCACATGTTGGCCCTCGGCGCAGCTTAGTGATGTCAGAACCAGCTGGTATGTGTGTGTGTGTGTGTGTGTGTGTGTGTGTGTGTGTGTGTGTGTGTGTGTGTGTGTGTGTTTTGGTGTGAAAGTTTGTATCCTGCCAACCCGACCTAGCTGAGGATGTGATGACATCAGCACACCATGACATCATCCACTCCCCTTCCGCGATGGATAATGTCATAATCATTTTTCTTTTCTTTTACAAAAGTCGTTGTGTGAAGTACAATCTTTCTCAGTCCACCACGTTTAACAGTGGCAGACAATTTATAGGTTTCGCGTGAAAGGTCGTCATCTCTATCTCCTAGCTGAGGCCGTTTCAAAAAAAGAATTCAACCCCTCCTTGTGCAGGTCTGTCTTCAACCCCCCCCTCCTCCTCTAAAGTCATCTTTGCTGCTCCCACTCTCCAGCTCCCTCCACTCCCACTCTCCAGCTCCCTCCACTCCCACTCTCCAGCTCCCTCCACTCCCACTCTCCAGCTCCCTCCACTCCCACTGTCCAGCTCCCTCCACTCCCACTCTCCAGCTCCCTCCACTCCCACTCTCCGGCTCCCTCATCGTCCCTCGTAGCGGCCATTACCTTGTGACAGTGGTGGACGGCCGAGACGATCTGTCGGAAGAAGTGCCGGGTCTCCCTCTCGCTGAGTCTCCGCCGCTCGCTGATGTAGTCGTACAGCTCGCCTTTGCTGGCGTACTCCATCACGATCACAATCTTATCCTTGTTCTCGAACACTAGCCATGGAGAGAGGGGCAGAGAGAGAGAGAGAGAGAAGGAGAGATCAGGGTCGGTAGAGAAGACACTTTAGACGAGGTGTTTTTGCTTTCAGCAAAGTGTCTTTGTTGTGGGGTCGAATTCATAACTGTTCGCCACCGTTTCATGGCCTCCACTTTGGTATGGTCAGAAGGGTATGGGGTGGCCCACGGAGGGGCCTGTCCCTGTCTGTCCACTGTCTCCACACAGCACAGCACTCTGACAGCAGGTCAGCGTGTGTGTGACCGCACGGCGTGAGGCGTAGAGAGGAGGGAGGGAGCAGTGGGTAGAGTCATAGGGGGGATGGTGCAGTGACAGGTGGGTGGGGTGAGGAAAGGAAGAGGGCACGGAGGACAAGAGGCCTGGCGTTACGTAATATTGTAAGTGGCGGGTATATCGACACACGCCCTATTTTGTGTGTGTGTGTGTGTGCGTGCGTGTGTGTGGGTGTGTGTGTGTGTGTGTCTGCGTGTGTGTGTGTGTGTGTGTGTGACTCTCTTCTTCCCTCTCTCTCTGGCAACTATTGTAGCACACTAGCCGCTCAATAACAGATTCAAGTGCCATCCTCCCAGGCCTACGTGGTACAGTGTTAAAAAAGATATTGACATATTGTCATGACTGCATGCCCTGAAACTACATCTCTACGCAGCAAAATAATTTATGCTGTTCTCGATTACATTTCATCACATTAAACCCCCCACCCGCCCGCCCCTTCCCCCCCCTCTCTCTCTCTCGGTTTGTCTGTTGCTGTGTTTCCACTCTGTTTAGGTCCATCAAGTCTCAGCTTGTGTGTGTTTTGGAGCAGACACATGCTCTATGGTCTAGTATGAGTGGAGCGATATTTTCTTTGTAGTTTTATTGGAATTTAAATGTGCTGTTGGGTTGAGTGCAATTATGCAGTTAGTTAGATGTCTCACTTTTGATGGAGCCACGCTAGCATGTAAGGCTGGCTTACAGCCATTGTTGCTAAGCTAGGCTACGTTTACCTACCTCCTAACCTGAATAACTCAGTCATAACATTGATATCGATCATCTCGTCTGACTAGGGGTAATTGAAACTTGTCTTATTTTCAAAAGAAATCAGTGATATTGTCATGATGGAAGATCAGTGTGTGTGCAATAAAACCCCCCAAAAAAGTGCTCGCACATACTGCATAAATGTACATCCCCCACCCAATAGACATACAGTGCATATTTACGCACGCATGCACGCACGCACACACACACACACACACACACACACACACACACACACACACACACACACACACACACACACACACACACACACACACACACACACACACACACGCACACACATCCACCCAGAACACCCTCCCACAGCCTCGCCCCCCTAGTCCTACCTTCATAAATGGAGATGATGTAGGGGTGACGAAGGGCAGACATGATCTCGATCTCCCGGCGGATGTGGACCATGTCCTGCTCATCTTTAATCTTCTCCTTCCTGATTGACTTAATGGCCACCTAACAGAGGGGAGAAAGAGGGGAGAGAGACCAGGAAACCGTCAGAGAACGATAGAGGGATGACGGACACAATCCGTTGCCTCGTATCTTTTAAGAACCGACGCAGTGCTCGCTCTCCGTCAACTTTTCAACACTATACCTATTCCCTTCTCTCTCTCTTTTTTTTTGTGTTGCCCTCTATCTGTATCTCTCCCTCTCTACATCGCCTAGTCTCTGTCTCCGTCAACCTTGATAGGAAATGGGTTAGCAGCAGAGGACAGGGAGTGTAGCCCAGCTCACAGGGGATCCACTTTGTGAGCCATGTATTAATAGATGCCCTTCCTACCAGAGCCCCACAGAACCAGCCAGGACTTCAGATCCTATCTAGAACCCAAGCAGGCAGGCAGCCAGTCCACAAGCCAGCCCGCAAAGCCAGCCAGCCAGCTGGCCAGCAAAGGCAGGCCTTGAAAACAGTTATTATTAATATTCTTAATAGGGAGGATGACCGCACATTGTGTCAGCTAGATTGTGTTAGTGTGTGTCTTATCCAAAGTATTAGTGGGAGGTCTGGGAGCCAATGAGGTCTTAGTCAGGGTGAGGGAACGGAGTCAGGAAGCATTGCTAAGCAGACCTTCCTGTCTCGCGTGCGTCACTCATAGCAGAATGCCCTCCCCATCACATTATCAGGAAAGGGCCTCGTCTTTTTTGCAAGAGGACGAAGGAAAAATATTTGAATGTATAATTATAAAAGCAAAGGCTTCAGTAATCACATCTTATAATCACGCATTGATCCTTGATATGCATTTGTGACACAACACATCAACAAAATTAGAAAGCTAGACGGTTGTTTCTTACAAGCATTTATTTTGTAATAAATTGATCAGTTAAAGTTTATACATTTGGTCAGGACTGCATTGTTAATACCCCCGCTGATATATTTAAGGCATCTATGACGATTCAACATAACAACACTGGTCTGCTAAACATCTGTAATTGCCCTGTAATCGTTGATACACATCTAAGAGTCTGAATACGTCATAATGAAATGGACATTCCTGCCATTGGCACGGGCTGTGCCCATTGTGTGAGGCCGTGCGTTCACACTCCGATCCCGACTCCGACGGCTCTGTGTCCGTCATGTCTACGGCTCCCGTCTCGGTTTACCTCTCGTGGCGTTGTGGGCGGCAGGGAAACGGAGAGACGCGCTAAAGGCTCTACCAGGCCGCGCCACGCCGCTCCCCCGGGGCTCCACCGGGGCTCCACCGGGCTGGGCTTGTGAACCCCGCGTGCCAGTGGCAGATTGATGCTTTACGCGTGGTCTGCCGTGTTTACGCCAGGGGGAAAACTGAGCCCTCGCGCTGGGGACAAGGCGCTAACCTCGCTCAGCTGAAACACGGCGGAGAACAACGTGAGTATAAAACCAGTTGTTTAAGAGATGGAGTGGAAGGAAACCTCAGACGGCTGTGTCGGTATTGCCGGGGTATTCTCCGGCTCACAGCAGACGGGAGGGTTTAGATACACAACGTATAGTAAGCTGGAAACAAACTCCACATGATCACGTGAATGAGGATAAGGTTACAGAAGAGCTTAGAGAAACTGAATATGGATACTTAGGTCATTAGTCACCTATTGAGATGAATGGGATTCATTTACGAATGGTGACACGCAATAGGTGGGGGTCCACTGAAACCCTCTGAAGCCCGTAAAAACAAACTATTTTAGGTATATGTGGGTAGGAAAAAAAAAAAAAGCCCAAGGATGAAAGACTCCAGAAAAGCACTGTGTAAGACATGAGGTCATGAAAAGCCCATTGTGGGGAGGTAAGGAATGGAGCAGTGCCCCACCCTTCCCCTGCCTAGCTCCTGTTACCATTGAGCCGGCTTTTTAGGCTTCAGGCTCGGAATCCTTGGACAGACTGCGCAGACTGTTTGATCCATATGCCAGCTGGCCTGCGGGTATGGCAACTCAAGGCAATGAGGCGGGCCACTATTACTGGCACATCCAGACACGCTGACGGACGGACAGACAGACAGACAGAGATACATATTTATGTACTGTATGCATATGTGTGTGTGTGTGTGTGTGTGTGTATTACAGGTAGCGAAACATTTGTTTGGAAGAGTGCCTCAAGCACACCTGAGCATCTCGAAACAGCCACACACACGCACACACACGCATGCACGCACGCACGCACGCACGCACGCACACACACACGCACACACACACACACACACACACACACACACACACACACACACACACAGAGGATCATGACTCAAGCACACCTGAGCATCTCGAAACAGCCACGCACACGCACGCACGCACGCACGCACGCACACACACACACACACACACACACACACACACACACACACACGCATCCTTGCGGATTCTGGCTAGTCTGCTATTCTCTTGCCCTGCTTGACGGCAGATACAAAAAGTGCCTTGTTATTCGTGGATATTTAAGTTAGGTGTATCACACCCACAGTCAGCTCCTGTTGTCTTCCCTCACTTTCCTCACACTTGCTAATGGTGAGCTTTAGAAGAGGAAAGGAATGTGTCAACTCTGCGAAAATACAAGCAACTCGCAAACCCACACAGCTAAGCGTTTTCCAACGACTGACTCACAGGGTCACTGAAAGCTTTAGGTAGCAGGGTATTAGAGTCGGGGAACCTGGTGACTGTATGGTTAAGGAGACCTGCTGAGCTAAGTGAGTCAAACACACACACACACACACACACACACACACACACACACACACACACACACACACGCGCACACACTCAAATGTCTGGTGACTCCCAAGCCTTCCATTCAGAGTTCAGGTCACAGTTTGTACACTCTGTCTGGGGGCCGATTGCATGTCTCACCACTCTGTCTGCTCCACTCGACCCCTAATCATTCCTTCAGTCCCACCCTCAAACCCTTTCTCTCCCATTTACGGCTAGGACAAGTTTGGCGCCCATAAAATAGGTTGTTTTTTTCCCGCTCCCTGCACTGTTCGATTCATAAATGTTTGACGTCAAATGTTAGCCCAATAACCTCCAATGTAAATGTAGCAACGGGGTGGCAACTGTCTGAATGCAGGGGTATTAGGATGTATCCGTGTGTGTGTGTGTGTGTGTGTGTGTTTGTCTTTCCATGTATGCGTGTGTGTGCGCCCCACAGTTCACCCCGACAAAGATCCTTAACTTCCTTCACACCTATGTGTCTCAGACAGACATAGCTGTGACCACAAACAAATACACACACACAATGACACCCACACACATACCAGCAGTATCTACCACTCAGAGACAAATTCGAACACAGAAGTTGCTTAGAGCTAGTCGCCACAGACAAAACCAGTGAAATAGGTGAATTTACCTGGAAACAGTGGCTATATTTTAAGTGACAAGCAGTGTCTTGGTCTTGTATGTACTGTACCCCTCAGCCACCTCTTCATTCAACTTAGCTTTGGAAAGTTGTTATTTTCTTAGTAATAAAGACATAACTTTAATCCAATCAGTGTATTTCAGTGTTAAACCACTAAATGTTGAAGCAGCCTATTTATCTGAAAACACACCACACAAAGACACTAAGAAAATGAATGTCTTCTCATTATGATTAAATATTGAGGGGAGGTCCTATCCATGGTGTTGACTTTCACATGGTGTAATTTACCTTGATTTAGTTGCTAGTTAATATTTCTTTATAATAGGACTATACAGCAGAAAATAATATAATTTAAATCTTTGTGCTATAACATCAAAAAAGAATGGAACTTTAGTTACCTAAATCCTACTATTTGTATACATTTATCAAGAGCCATTAACAGAACACTGAAATACATGTTTGTATTTCAGCAATCAGTATTAGTACTTTAACCCCCCCCCCATCTATTCATATAGTCTTTGTTTTCATGGCTATGAATAGGTAAGTATACTATCTTACATCCCTAATTTTGTTTAGTGTGAAACCTTAAAACAACATCAACCGCTTCAGGACAAATTTACAAAAGAAAGAAACACTCAAAAGGCATTGAACCACATACTTGACATTGATCTTAATTACTTTCCTTAAGACAATTATACAAAGGGATGCTCTGGCAAATTAACCTATGCAGTAAGTAGTAAATATCACTGTAAACATTGGCATTCTTATCCAGCATAGCCTATGCATCTTTATTTTTATTCTACTATTACCAGCCTATTTGTGGGTAGCCTATAAAAAAACATTAACTTCAGGTAACAAAAACCTTAGTCAACAGAAGACCTGGGATGTCATATGTCATTCAACTTACCACTCTACCAGACTGTCTCTCTATGGCTTTCTTCACTTTACCATAAGTCCCTTTCCCGAGTGTCTCCAGCAGTTCGTAGCGGTGTTTCAGGTTGTGTTTGTGATGGTGCTTCTTTACCCCACTTGACCATTTTCCATCATCCAATACTGCAATCGGATCCCCGGACCCATGCCCAGAATAGTCGACAGGTAAAGGGTGCCTGTCCATCCATGACTGCGTTAGCTCGGGGCTCGGTCCTGCCTCGCTCCCCGCGCTGGAGCGCCGACGCGCTTGGGTAGTTGCCGTTTCCATATGGTTAGTTTACAGGCTGTTGTAAGAACGATGTCAACGTACGGCTCATGAATCCTTGCGCTTTCAAGCAGTTTCCTCTTCTTTCAAATCAAACATAGCGTTGGAAAAATACCGACACGAATGCATTAATGGCAATACAATTTGATGTCTTTTGAGGGAAGGCGTTGCCCTTTTGTCCCCAGATGATTATGCTAATCGGACGATGCTGCAAAGAAAAAGGTGCCACGGCGCTTTGTGTGAAGATACGGGGGGAAATGCCATATGCAGTGTTAACCAACCGTTTTGCAGAAAATTCTATAAATATTACAGTTGTTTCTGATCGAATCTTCTCGTTTTACTTTCGCTACGCTAATGATGAAATGGTCCTCTATCTATCGCGCAGCATTGGAGTCTTCAAAGCTACGTGCCGGTTGGTTTGCTTCCATTCTCATCAGCTACGCACGACGTGTCTGTCTACTCTGTTTCTTTTCTACCGGTCACAGAGCACAGTACTCCAACCGAGGTGTGGGAGTGACAGTACCTTGGAGGCGGGGTTTAGGCATGGTCCACGCTGGCTGACTTGGTCGCGCGCGCGCGTGCGTGTGAGTGTACTTTAGTCTAAATGTTTGGTTGTGTTTGTGTGTGAGAGAGAGTGAGTTATTAACAAAGATATATCAATCTATTTCATTTTTAAGTGATCTCAATTGCTTTTAAATAAATAAGAGCAAATATATTGTGTGGACATTGATAAGAACCGCACCGTTATCACAATGCACAACCTTAACAACATATCATTTGATATGTTATAAGTCTTTTTAAGACAGTGAAAGCTAGTCGCTCTGTGTGTGTGTGTACGATATTTTTTTGGTCCAAACATCCTTGAAGAAAGAGTGCCCCTTATCATGTCCTCTGTGTGTCCTTTCTGTATCTGGTACCTTCAGATGAATATGGAAATGGAAGGAGCGTGTCCACATAGTTTGTCTGCAGGGCATTATGAGAAGGTAATGGAGAGCAGAGTGAGCGGGGGACTCGCCACACCTTCCCCTTTCTCTACTCACTGGTCCCAGGGGAAATCATTTTAATGTGCGTGTAATCACACACACACACAAACACAAACACACAAACACAAATACACAAAATAGCCCACTCCGATCACCTTCAAGCAAACAAACATTCATTCAATGAAAAACACACACTAACACACATGCACCACACACACACAGTGCAAAAAATAATCAATCAATCCTTATTGTAGCCTTGTTGAGGATAACATGTTTAGTACTGGTGACCTTTGCCCACGCAGTCCACGCAGCTTGACCCTCATCTTTGTTGTAAAACAATGCATTTGTCATCCTAATTCCTTACACCTGCACATCGTGTCCGAAACACTAGGCTCTCATTTGCCTAACCCAGTCAGCCTCTATTTGTTGCCTTATTTTAATTTTAGGTTCTACCACAAAGATAAATAATACATTCATAAATTGGATTACACTTTTACAAAAGATGTGATACCAAGCAGGCCATATAGGTCATTGTTGTCACTGGTGTAATTTAATTTAGCTGATTAAAGTGGTTTCATAGCAACCCAAACCGTCTCCACTAATGCCGATATGCCTTTAAGTGGATGTGAAGCCCTCAACTGATCCTGATGTGGTTCTGTGCTGTGGCTGACCCTGTACTCTGACCTCTCTGAGACTAAACAGACAAGGGTCTACTCATGGGTCCAGTCAATTTGGTACAAAAGGTTCCTTCCTCAAATAGATAGCCATTCTGTCAGTTTGAACAACATTGAACTTTGAACACCATAAGAAAGAGTGCCGCATGAGACCTCATTTAGTGACTTCAATCATTATATCCCCTTTAGATAAACACTCATGCACACACACACACACACACACACACAAACACACACACATACAAACAAACACTCAAAATACAAGCACATATACATGAGCATGCATGCATGTACATTCACACCCACATGCCACTTAGCCATATTCATGCACACAGCAACGCAAGGACAAAAAAACAATCTTTATCGATCACTCGCTCTCTAAAACATGTCTGACTTTTGACAGGCCGGTCTTTTCGGTGATCCAAATGTATCCGTGTTTGACCCCTGGTAGTCTAAACCTTGTGGTTGCATCATATATGCCTGTGAAAGGTCTAAGTGAATTGCCTCTTAATAAATATAAAATGAGCATCCAACAATAACAACGGCTACAACCTGTTGTCCCCAGAGGGTTCCCCATCACACAGCACGCAGGGTCCATCTGTGTGTTATCCATTATTGATGGATGTGAGCTGGCTTGTCTTTTCACTGTCTGTGCTTACACAAGACACAGAGGCTGTAAGCATAGAAGTGATAGTAGTACTACGAACTAGCCTCATCTAAGTGTTATTCTTCAGTTGTGTGGAGGAGTTTTCTGGACTCTTACACATTTCACCACATTTTCTACGTGAATTGAGCTGAGAGCAGCTTGTGTCTGTCCGCACAATCATACAAGTACCCATTCACCCCTTTCGTATATGTGTGCGGAACAGTGTGAGTGCATTTGTATCTGTAAGACTATGTGTGTGTGTGTGTGTGTGTGTGTGTGTGTGTGTGTGTGTGTGTGAGGGGGTGGGGGTGTGGCGGGGGAGGGGGGGGGGGTGTACCGTTTCAATTACTGCAACTTGAATGGCCAATGTTGTCACAGAAGAAACCGGGTAGAGCAGAAGTACAGCAGGACCATATATCATGCATAATGGTCTGCCATAAATCACATCGTGGTCCACTTGACTTCAACTACAAGTTTAATGCTTAAGCACAGACGGAAAGGTAAACCACCACATGTTAATCTAGAGTAGGAGTGAGTTTGTTGAAGTGGCCACTGCAAGTCAAAAAGTGTAAACCCGTTTATTTATTTTTGTTCTTATTGAAATGAAAAGAAGGGAGAAAAAGGTGCATCCAGGAGCAGATTTGTTCTTTGTTGTTGTTGTTTGGCTCCCTCTGCTGGCGACTGGGTTGAAGCGTCGGTCTGATTTAAATTGCTGTCTATGCTCTGCGCCACCACTGGGGAACGCTTGCAGATGTTATGAGTCCGTATGATTGTCTTCCTTTTTCTTATCCGGTTACCCATATGCTCCTTTCTCTCCATCTCTTTCTTTTCCATTCTTTCTAGCTCTGCCATTCTCTTCTCCCCTCTCTCTATCTCTTTTCATCCCTATCTTCTTGTTCTGTCCTCCTCCTCCCCCCTCCCTCGATCTTTTTCCTCTACCTTCTCTTCTCCCTACCTGTGTTTTCCTTGGCCCATATCACACCACTACCCTCCTAACAAGATTATTCTGAGGGAAATATCTAGTTTATGAGTGCTCTTTTTTACTTCTCATACTGTCCCATATTGTATTTATATTATTCTTCTTATTATTATTATTATTGTTATTATTATTATGGTTAGGGGTATATGCAGTGTAACTGCACAGAAACCTATTGTTTTTATTCTTTGACATTATTGTTGTTACATTATTATTATTTGTTACATTGTTATTATTGTTCTTTTTTTATCAGCCAACACGTTTGTGCAAATTCCCATGAGATCCATTGTCATACACAGGTGTGCTTTTGGATGAGTGCACAGGGACATTTCTCTATGTGACACCACTTGGATCTTCCCCTTATGGATGTGAAAACTGTTGTATTTACAGTCATACATCAAGTGTAAATAGGATCACTCCGACAGAAATTACTCAGAGATTTATAGTGAATAATTCCCATTTCTGTGCATTTAATACTGTATCCAAGTCAGACCTATGGTCCTTTGCTGTAATTTATCTTTCCCATGTTTTACATGTTGAATCGGCTGCTGTTCTTCAAAATTACCTGTGTTCAGGTACATGAAGTGAATGTGAGATTGTATGCTCACATATCAGCATGCATGAACACACAGAGTTGTTTCATTTATTAACATTTTCTTGTTAGTTTGAATAGTGATGCAACATCTGTGGTTGTCAGAGTCATGGCAGGACGTCAAGTTATGATACGCAGCATGTTTAAGCGTTCAATTTCATAATTTACTATTTATATTGATATGTATTGGAGTTTCTTGAAAGTTGCTTACCCACTCACATGTTTTAATCTTAACACATTTCACTGTCTGTCTGCTTGAAAAACGCCTCTAACAGGGCAATGTACTGTTTTGAAATGTTTTGAGTATGCAAGGTCATGGTTTACTTATTATTGCAGTCTAACTTTATAGTTTGATGTTTAATTTTATATAATGGCTAATCATTCTTAATAAAATGACATGTCATTACTGAGACCAATTAAAATAGACTATTATTGACATTGTTATCAGTTTTCGGGTGAACCATTAGCAGATTCATTCAAATGATAAGTTGGAGTTAGTAGTGCAGACAAAGATTGTCATACGAAAAAACAGTTGAACAAAAAAGCAACAGTTTTACGATTGAATAAATGAATAGCTTATTTGAATGCTCAAAAGAGTCAATTGTGGACATTGCTACAGGAGACAGACAGCGTGCTAAATTGGATGCTTGGGGGGGAAACAAAACGTGACACTCTATCAAAAGGTCGGTGTGAGTCATGCCGGCCTGTCCAGTAGCGTGCAGAATAATTGTTACACATACACATACACACACACTCGAAGTAAGTTTAAGAGTTTCATTCCATTTAAAATATCCCCCTAAAGTTGCACGAAGTGGATGTATTCTGGCCTTGGGCTTACCTCAACATTCAATCTAAAATTAACTTGACTCTGAAACGAACTATACTAAATTAATGAACTATTTTATTATATTTTATACAATTCTTTTTTGGGAACATTTTACTGGAAGGCCTTTAGCTTCTAAAAACAATATGCTGCTTGAGCCTATCTGAACTCTCTTATGTATTAATAGCAATAGAACCTATTTTTTTATGTCATGGGTTTTAGTAAGGCCAGTGGTGGCGTTGTGGCTAAACCATTTAATTAGCCATGAGTCTGTGTACATCCAATGGGAATTTGGGTTGGGAGAATTATCAGGAAACAGGACAGTTTAGGTCACACTATGCACATTCTGGAGATGTCATTCTCTCCACACTGCCATACCCTATTGTCAGGCATCCAACCCCAACATCACATCTGCTTTGGCAAGTTTATCTCACAGCCATTGCTAATCTAAGCATTCCTGTATCAGTTGTTAGCGCTAACCACTGCGTTGATCAAACACGGTCAACAGAAAGACCAACAAAAAAAACGAGCAAGTTATTTTGCCCTTGAAAAAACATCTGAATCACCACTTTTGCTATTCATGCTATGTGTAGTGTGCGTTGCAGGCTAAGTGATGATGCGGTGCAGTGCGTCCACCGCTGTCTGGGTCAATGGCTGATGAATATTGGACATGATCAGTACTAGAACGGCCAGCGAGGTCTGGAGGCACAGACAGGGAGTTGACTCCATGACCCTCGCTGTTCTCTCGTATTACTGTAGCTTCTTCTACCCATCTGTGTTTCTATTCGTTTATCGGCCCTTTAATGCCACTCACACACATGCCCGTGCACCCACAAAACTGCCTTAGAAGTACGAGACATTTTTCTGATTTTTTAGAGAGAAAGGAGTCTGAAAAAAAGCACAACAGAATTATGTGTATATTATACTGTATTTTCCCAAAAAGAATGCCTATGTCATGATAGCACATACACCATTACAAATATTTGTTGATTGGTACTGGGTTGCTGGAAGGTGTAATACATGACGTTGTCCTTGTGAGTCAAACCGGAAATCTGTTATGACTAAGCGGACAAAAGATCAAGTGTGTTTCTGCATCATCTGGGGTACACACACTCACTAACACACCCACCAGAACCATGGATACGTGCACAATCACGCACACCCACCCGCCCACATGAACACAGCCGAGATGCTCGTAAGTCTTTGAGCTTGAGTCCAAGTCAAGTCTCAAGTCTTTGGTCGGAAGTCCAAGTCAAGTCTCAAGTCTTTGGTCACAAGTCCAAGTCAAGTCTCCCTGTTAGAGACAGTTTGTACCAGTGAGTGTACATTCACTGAAAAAAGTGTGCCACAGTCCTGGGCCCTATTTCAAAAATTAGGTTTAATAAACTCTGAGTGAAAATCTGAACTCTAGGTTGACTGACTCAGAGTTGTAAAACTGAGAGTTATGGGTTTCAGAACAGGTGATAACCATTAGTTCAATCAACTCTGAGTTAAGTTAACACTGAGTTAAGCTCGTGTATGAGCAGATCAAAACCCTCATCAATAGAACGCAGATAACCTCAATCATCATGGCAACAGGACGAAAAAACACGATCCTCCTACTTCTCTCCAGTGATGTTAGATTTAGGAATGACGACTTATGCCGAATAGGAACTACTGCAACAGCAGCAGCAGCAAAAAACGTGAACTGGCATGGCAGAAAATTGCTGACTGCGTCAATGCGTGAGAATTAATATATATATATATATATATATATATATATATATATATATATATATATATATATATATATATATATATATATATATATATATATACAGTAATGTGCATAGTTTTAGGTAGCTAATGCTGCATTAAAAGCAAATGGTGGTTTTCACCAAATATTGATTTGACATAGATTTTCTTTTCACTAATTTTGTATTTTATTAATTGATCAATGTTTTGATGGTACGTATAAAATGTACCCTGATAAAATCTATTTTTCCCTAACAGAGCAATGGTGGAGTTTGCCTTGAGGATGAGGGTCCGTCCACTTCCACAGCACAAATTACCTCTGACCACATGAGGCTGCAGATGCAGAGGACTAAACTAGAAATGCATTAGTTACAAGTGGGTGCGGTAGCAATAGGTGGATGATTTTATTTGTTTTAACATCATATTTATTAACTACTGTACTGCATTTGTACTTGCAGGAGAGGAAGAACATACTACAAAAGAAAGGCATAGTCTTTCTTCGACACTGGGGAGGTGAGGGGTCAATCAGAAATGATTGTGGCATATAGTGTCTCTGACTGCTCTAACATCTTGTGCGTCAGCAGGGTGGTCTGCATCATTATCATGTTCAATCACTGTTGGAGTAAGACAGTGTTTTCCTCTAATTGTGGCAATGTTGTGGAGAATCACACAAGACACAATGTCACATGGCCTTTCTGGGTGACCCTGAGCCTATGTAGGCACTGGAACCAGGCCTTCAGCATCCCGATTGTCATCTCTACCCGGGCTCGTATCCTGTAGAGAGCGCAGTTGTAACGTTGCTGCGGCCCGGCCTCAGGATCAGGGTAAGGGGTCATCAAATAGGGCTGGCAGCGTTATACTCTGTCACTGAGCATGTAACCATCAAACTCTCCTATGATGTGAGGCTAAAGGTCATATTTTCAGTTGATATAATAGGAAATTAAATATGTATTGTAATGGGATATAATTCTCTACGGGCAAATCTAGTGCTCAATGTACACTCAGAAAAATGTGAGTCATGAACAGGCCCAGGCCACTTGGCTTCCATGTTGCTGATGTGGGCTGCATCGAATGTGATCGACAGTGCAGAACATGCTTAGTCCAGTAATGCTGTGGAAAGACTTCCTATTCATATAATTGAGGATCTTGGACAGGAATATGTGTGCCATCTATGCAGCCAGTCACTCAAACCTAAAATATATGTATCAAATGAGCTGATTAGTGCTTCATGTCTCAATGTGTCATATTAAACACTGTTGGTTTGACTGAAACCTGCAATTCTGTGGAATTTCTCTTTGATGTATCTTGTGGGTCTGTGACTTAGAAACAACACAAGCGTACAATAAACGTTTGAGTGCAATAGTCACAGTTCTGACAGCCGACAGACTTGGAAATGTGCTCAGCGTCACCAATGTTGTGCAGAAAACTCCCGCTGGCAAAGAATAAAAGTGCAACACAAAGGCTTTTTTGCGAACTGAGAGCATGTCCACAGTGTGTCATGTGACCGATATGAGGACTGAGAATATTGTTCAGTTGAATAATCGACTCGACTAGATAATCGCCAGGGAGTAAAACATCCAAGCGAGGTCTGATCCTCTCCCAAAGGAGATTTCTGCAGAGTATTTGTGCTTCTATATCAACCGGGACTTCAAGAAAAGGGTACACCATGTCTAAGAGAGATTTCAGTCTGCAGGCTTCAGGAGAAACTCAGTTATTTGAAGTCAACCTGCCAGCGAACATACTCTGATGTTGCCATAGTAATCAGAGTTGAGCGTTTCTTTTGGAATCGAAAACCCAGAGTTTCCTTCTACTCTGAGTCAGCTGACTCTGACTTTTTACTAAACTTGCTTTCTGAAATGGGGCCCTGAAGCTAGAATGCAAGCTGAAGCCACCTATAGTGTCATGGCCATGAAAGGGTTTTGCCCTGTTTAAGGTACCTAAGTCCTTTGATTTGACTTTTTGACTTTTTTGGTGTCCTTCGTTGTGATGGATTGTTTCCACCTGTGCCATGTTTCTGCTCTGCCGCTACTATATACGTTTACTGTGTTTGTCATTCTGTCACAGGCAAGAGATAAGTCAGACCCAAATGCAGCTTTAATATAAAATTCCAGGAACAAACAGAAGGCATGGAACATTGCACAATGAAACGACACAGACAAACACAGAACTTATATAGTTAACAAAACAGGTGATAGCATTAAACTTAATTAGCGGCAGAGCAGAAATATGGCATAGGTATAAACAATACTTCACAACAAAGGACACCAAAAAAGCAAAGTCAAATCAAAGGGCGTAGGGATCCTATACAGGACAAAACCCTCTCAGGGCCATGACACTATATGTGGCTTCAGCTTGCATCCTATACAGGGCAAAACCTTCTCAGGGCCATGACACTATAGGTGGCTTCAGCTTGCATTCTATGCAGGGCAAACCCCTCTCATGGCCATGACACCCCTTGCTTTAAACTCAGTTTCAGTGTGAAATTGGTTTCTTTCTTTGGTTTCTAATTTGATTGACTCACTTGATTGAGAGTGTTAAGAAAGGGGTGTTAATTTGATGGTTGTCAATTAAATTATGACTTTTGTTCCTTGACGAAACCAGATGAAATCAACCAAAGAAATCATTTAGACACCGTGCCATAATCTCTTTGAGATCTTCAAAATTGTTTTATAAACAGCTTTATAACACACTGAGAACGTCTTAAAATGTTACAATGTTATATTTAGTATACGATATTATGTTAAATGTAATGATGACACAGCAATGCTTTTTCCTTGAGAGGTAGCTGCTTATTACATGTGAAACTTGTCTGGTCAAACAAAAGCAACGTTACCACGTCATAGCCATCACTAGGGAAAATCATTACTAGGATGCCATCAGCGCGTCATGGTCCTATAGTCTTGAATAATTAATTAACATTTGGGGAATTAATAATATTTTTTCCATTACTAGCAAGCTGGATATGTCTGTTAAGATGTCCCAAGCTGTTTGCGTTATGTGTGCATGTGCCTGTTGTGTGACTCCTGGTGGGTACAGATTAGAAAACAAAGGTGTCAGTGCACATGTGGAGACTGAAGGAATGTTGCATAGGGCTTCAAGTTGTTTATGCAACAAAAACATAGTTAGTAAGCCCTAGTATCACACAGGAACAACAAACCAGTTAATAAAACACACATCTACAGCGTAAATATCACAGTGATTGAAATATGGACTCCATCTGCTGAAGAAACTACACGTTTATTTTGAAGCATATATTCAAACGTTGTCTTATTTTTTTGGGGAAACTGCTAAAAAGACGGGACTTATTTCTATAGTCCAAAACAAAGATACTAACACAAAATGAGAGACATTTTCTTTGGATAGTCCACCTTAAGTGAGATACCAATTGCCGAGATTCCCTTCAAATCGTCAAGGATTTCTGTGAGAAGCAACCCCACAACTGACTTCATTAATATCAGTCAACATCAAGGTAAAAGTATTTCTTAAAAATATCACTTTTATACTGTAGCACTTGTCCTTAATATCTGACTCTGTTTGATATCCTTTCAGGAGCATGGCCATAGAAATACCAGTTACCCATTGAGCAGAAAAATATGAAACGGCACTAACATGGGGATGTGCAGATGAGTATTGAATTCATCTACATACAGATCAAGGAAAGTGCTTAGGCCTTCTGGATGAAAGTGCATTTATGTGTGTCCTAAGGTATAAATAGTACTCAATTTCTTCCAAACTCTTCACAAGTGCATTCTATGATCGAGTACAGTATGAGAACAGTACCGACATGATGTCAACAGGGCTGTTATTAGGTCAGGTTGAACTGAGGCAAAGTTGAATGAAACCAAAGTCTTTGAGGGTTGCGCTAGTGGCGTCTCCTTAGCAAATGAAACAAGGTCAGTTAGCTAAGAGGTGAAACAAATTGGCATTTTGAACTGTCATGCAACTTATTTAAATAAAATGTAATAAGGTCCCTGACATTTGTTCAACAGTGCTGCAGGCTTGCTGCTCAGTCTAGAGCCAAGCAACAATTTTGGATAAATTCATGCTTAATTTCATGTTTTGAGAATGATTCTAGTGATAGGCCTACAAAGGGACCACATTTGCACGTGTATAAGTCGAGAAATGTTCATCAAAATGGAAACTTTAAAGTTGGTAGGTCAACTAAATGCTCGGGATAGACCTCACATTTTCTAGATATAAGTCTGTCCGCTGTAAGTGAAGTTGAGGAAAATAGACACCCTTTGACGTCTGCAATCGCAACCTGATCGAGTTAACGGCTTGATCGTTATCTGCGTATAGAATGGCCTTTTTTGCCATATGTTCAATTAAAACTTAAAAACTCTGATTACGCATTAATATTTAACCATTTTTATTCAGTTTACATTAAATATCGGTCTATTTTCCCCCGTTATACAGCCACATGGGCGTCACCTTGGCGAACGCCATATTGTTAGTCACATGATAGGCCTATGTCAGCTAGCTCAGCAGGTTAATTATTAAGATAGTTAACGAGGTAATAGCTTTTATCCCTGGGTCTATGCAAAGTTATTCAATTAGTTGTTACTGCCGTCGTCCTAAATGCTCTAGTCTAGAGAGAGATCCCGTCTAGGCCTAAACCATAAAAATATGGTTTAACAATTTATCCCTAATTTCTATAATCAATGTCAGGGGTGGACTTATACACGAGGTCAACCTGTACATGCGCAAATACATAAATATAGTTTGCCAACTTAGTAGAGTAGATGTAAGGAAATGTTCTCTCATATAAATAGTAACTAATTAAGGCCTGGTTTCCCATACAGGGAATGGAGGGATTCTCCATTGAAAATGTTTTTTTAGTCCAGGACTAGGTTTAATCCCTGTATGTGAAAATAGGCCTAAATCTTTCAATTCTATATAACTCAACATAACTCTTCAGTTTAAAAACCTAGTTGACAGAACAGAACATACTGACAAAAGTCCAAAAATAAAACGAAGAAAGCAGCTTTTTCATGGTGTTTTCTATTAGCTACTCTTAACATTTAAGATAACTTTTCTGTCCGTTTTGATTTGTCTCCTTCAGCAGCCATGTTCCGAAAAGATCCTGCACTTTAGAATCTTCAGGTAGTTCTGGACCTTGTTGGTGTCGCGGCGAAAGCAGTAGAGCAGGTCGTGGTCACTCATGAGATGAGGCTCGTCGCTGTTCGGCCGAAAAGGAGCGCGGACCTCTGGCGAGGCCATGCTGTTCACAGAGTTACTGATAATACCCAGGTGCTGCATCTGTCACACAAACAGACAAACAGACAGTCAGCCAGGCTATTTAAAAAAAAAGTTTAAAAATATATATTACCCTCTCTTACTTGATATCTCTCTGTAATACAAATGGTACATGTCTTTTTATTTTTTTTCTTTCAAATTAGTATTCTTTATTGAAACCATTCTCAGTTAAAAATTTGTAAGCAGACGATCCAATTAGTCACATTATGTTTGAAGCCCAGAGCGTGTCATTGGCGATACAATGACTCACACGATCTCTTCCCCTTCGTGTAGATACCTATGGCCTCCAGGCAATATTACACGTCATCATTTAGTAAGCACTCATATTCTTATTTTGGTTGCATATCATATGGTAAAAGGATTCATGGAAATTCTAGTAATTTAGGATGTTAACAGTGCACGTGATTTCTCTGTCTCTTTCCCTGGCACACAAACACACACACACACACTCCAACCCATCCCCTACCTTTTCGGCAACCTTCTCGACACCCTTGCGCAGCTCGTGCACCATGCCTCCCATCTCTAGGGCTTTGTTGGAGCTGAAGCTGTTGAAATCTTCCTGGTGGGCCATGTTCTGGTGGAGCTGCCACAGGGGGTCCTTCCACGCCACCAACAGTTTCAGGATGACCTCCGTCAGCTCCTCTCCCTGAAGAAGGGCAGAAGTATGGTAACAGCTGGCGAGTTAGAAATCGATACTGCTTTTAGTCATTTTCATTTTGAGTGCTGGCATTCCTCCTTTCACATATGCAGCAAAATGTTGATCACAGACTATTCGTATCGAGACACATCACACTTTTGAACTATTGAGTTTATAGGTGTAGTCTTATTGTAAATCGTATATGTATAAGATTGGTCCAAAATGAGAGCACATCTTGGACAGACAGCCTGATAAGAGATTAAATGGAACAGACATACCTATTTAAAGCCTCTAAAGGCATCTTTTTTACATTAACATATAATAATAATAATAATAATATAAGAAGAAGAAGAATTCATTGGTTTTTCTCAGGACTCAAAGCGCCTTACAAATTGGTCGCCAATTAGGTACACAGATCGAACAGACAGCTATCACACACAATAATCAGTCTGGGTGATACCACGGCAGCCATTTCGTGCCAGACTTCCTCACCCAACATATCGCAACAGACTATCAATACCGTTCTACAGTTTGCACATTGTAATATCTATGGGAGAATTAAAAAATCGTCATTCAGATCAGTTCTCTTGAAGTCTCAATATTCAATACAAAAGGTGTCTGCCGCCAGGCGTGATCTCCTGCAAAACTGTGATGATTTGCTTTACGGCATGAGAAGGGCGTCACTAAACCAGGAAGAGAAGCCCTTGGAGTATGGTTGTTGATCATGCCAGTGATATGCAGTGACCACGAGCATTCCGCATGTCTTCTTTGCAACGGTTAGGTAAAAATAATTACACTAAAGCAAACGGTAGGGGTCACCAAAATGACCTCCCACAAATAAAGCACACGTCAGCTTTTGGTTGGTTGTTTATTTAATAAATAGTACTCACAGCGAGTCTCTGGGCATTTTCCTTCCCGTTCGGAGTCAGGATGGAGGAGGTGTGACAGTTGCGGTTGACCCTGCCAATGTGGTTTCGACTTGGCAGGAAATACTTCTCCTGTGAACAGGAACAACAGATGACATCATTGGATAAAGGAAAGGTGAACGGTCGGACAGTCAGGTAAATGCCGGGCCTGACTTTGCTTGTGGAAAGTGTGTCAGTAATTTGACTGAGAATTTTCATGAAATCGGTAAAAAAAACAAAAAAAACTTTACAAGACAAAATATTATTTATGTATGAATATAAATATAAGGTAAACTAAGAAAAAGACAGGCAGGCATAAGACTTAAGAAAACTGAACAGACAGGCAAAATGAGAGTTAAGAATTTAAATAAGGATTGTTTTTCTTTTCCATGGAAAAACCAGCAAAACTTACGAACTCAGAGTGCAGGTCACTGGAGATGCTGTGCATTCTCTGGGAGTGCTGGATGACCCTGTCAAACAGGTCGGCCAGCGGGAGAACATGGCACCCAGCCTGCCCGCTGGCACAGAGGGGAGCAGCGGCCACCAGGACCATTCTGGCACGTAGGGATGACAGGCATAGCAGTAATGCCAGGACAAGAGATACTGGAGGATATCGAGAGGGGAAAAGAGCGTTGAGATAGGAAGACATAAAGGGAGTGAGTTTCAAGATTAAAGATGAGGAAGAGAGCAAGAATGGCGGAGGTCGAGGAAGTGGAGGAAGTGAAAGGGAATGAGCGACAGCAAAGACAGAATGAAGGGAGGACCCTTTCAAAACAACAAGAGACACTGAATGATGTGGAAAGAGAGGGAGGAAGACGAAAGTTTCCAAAAGATAGTGAGTGGCAGAGGGTAGGAGGCACACATTATAACATCAACATAACAGGGAATTGTTCAAATAATGAACCCCCCCCAAATATCAGAAAGTCACCGCAGAGATACAGTGAAATAGGGAAAGAGTGAAAAAAGATCAAAAAAGAGAGGAAGAGATGAGTACCAGGAGAAGAAAGTTTGACAGAATACTGGGGTGACAAGGGGAGAGTGAAAAAAAAGATAGAGGGGTGAGACAAAACTGATACGGACGGAAGTAACACCTCCCAAGAAATTTGACAGCTAAACTAGCACTCCTTTGCACACCCACAAACACACACACTTATCACATGCATAGACATGACCTACCTGTGTTGCTGAGATGAGACATTCTGCAGGGTTGTTTCTGCAGCGGTGGAGAGCGCTGAGGTATATATGAAGGACTCCAGAGTTAAGACAAGCGTCTACCTCTGACGTCCTCAACAGCTCCAGCAGCCATTTACTGATGGGGGTTAGGGGGGTAAAAGGGAGGGGGGGGGGGTATTGAATGGAAATGAGAGTGAGAGGGGGCGTGGGGTAGTAGAGACGGGGGGAGAGAGAGAGAGAGAGAGAGAGAGAGAGAGAGAGAGAGAGAGAGAGAGAGAGAGAGAGAGAGAGAGAGAGAGAGAGAGAGAGAAAGAGACAGAGAGAGAGAGAGAGAGAGAGAGAGAGAGAGAGACACAAAGAGACAGAGAGACACAAAGAGACAGAGAGAGACAGAGAGAGACAGAGAGAGACAAAGAGACAGAGAGAGACAGAGAGAGAGAGAGAGAGACAGAGAGAGAGAGAGAGCGAGAGACAGAGAGAGACAAAGAGACAGAGAGAGACAGAGAGAGAGAGAGAGAGAGAGACAGAGAGAGAGAGAGAGCGAGAGACAGAGAGAGACAAAGAGACAGAAAGAGAGAGAGAGATAAGAGGTGTACTCGGGCTGAGTGACTAGAGAAAGAGAGAGAGAGAAAGACAGCTGTGGAAAGAAACTAAAGAAGTGTGAAAGGAGGACAAAAAGAGGCATTTGACAGAAATTGAAAAGTAAAAGAAAAAGGGAGTCGAGAGTGAGGGACATTGGAGGGAAAGGTGGGGAAGGGAGAGAGAGAAAATAAAGCGGGGGGGGGGGGTCCTGGCGTGGAGTGTATCTTCATCGTTCGTGTTTTGATTCCATAGCTGCTTATTCCAACACAGTACATTACATCTAAAGTCAGGAAGACGTTATTGTAATATTGGAATAATCAGACGATTATTATCTAGTGGTATTGAATCAATATTGGTGTTTCTTTTATCACAGGAATTTAAAACGAGCTATTATTGTTTAATGTGAGTCATGTGCGGGAGTGCATGAAACCTGTCAGTCAGAATCAACACAGAATTTCCAATTTGATATTAAATGCATGGCACATGATTGTGAAGTACTATATAATTTTTGTAAGAAATTAAGATTTATAATTCAATTTAAAATATATAAAAATACATTTGAATGTGAAATAAAGTAGGTGTTCTAAAATGTCATTAACAACCATTAGGTTAGGAGGCTGTGTACCAAAGTATATGTGTGTGGGTATGTGTGTGTGTGCTAGCTTGAATAGCCTGAGGTAGAGAGTAAAGAGGTCTTTCAGAACAGTCACTACTGCCCTATGACAGCAGCCATGCACGTCATTCGAGGCTAGGTGTACGTGTGTGCCTCTGTGTGTGTTGGGGGGGGGGGGGGGGGGGGGGGAGTATGGCTTTTATTTGTCCTAAAGACCTATCTTTTTTTAAGTTGTCATTTTCATGTCTAAAAATATGTATGTGTATGCGTACATGAATTATACCGTGCATACGCTGTAATCTGGTACGAAACATTAAACCAACTGATACAAACAAACTACACTGCACTCACACCACACACGCAGTGAATCGTATTGATGACACATGAGGTCGCATATTATTTAGTCTGAACTTCAACTCCTGACATTTACGGAGCCCAGTGAAATAGCTCTACAGCAGTAGTACACAAGATACAACAGCATCAGTAAATGTGATTGGAAAGATGGAACAGTTTCATCTAAAGCATTGCCGTTTTTAACACACATTTTTTACACGCGTGTGAAAAGTAAGATTTCCTGATCGCTAGACCTATAGATTGAATCGTTCGGAGTAATTCACTAGCGTTAAATCCCCTTTAAAAAAGTCAAATGATTGGCAGCAACGGCTGCCAAACAAAAAACATAAAATGAATGCAAAATTTCCAAATAAATAAAGTGCAAAAACAAGAAGTTCATAGAAATTACAATTAAAGGTTTTGCCAAGACATACTGTTATTTTACTTCTTTGCTTTACTTCTTAAATTATTATGATATACAGGTACATCTTCAATAAAAAGACTGCACTAAACATTCAGTAGAGAAATACTGTTATTTGACAGATACAGTATTTGCTAAATCATTGCAATCTAACACTTTCCATAAAGTGATGGCACTAAACGTTCTACAAAGAACCACAGTAATATACTACCTTAACTTGGAAATTTCAACTGATGTGCTTTTACAGATAGCAATCAGAACATTCTTACAACCAAACAGGCCCATGGTGCTCAAACAACTCTGTGAACTACTCTGAAGGATTCAATCTTTAATCCCATACCTAACACATTAATTTTATTTTTTACAGGCCACAATCACATTGAATTGGTAGATTATAATTAATATCCCACAATGCCTTGCTGCAAATTCAGGCCAAAGTTTAAATGTAGAAGTACACATACATGTAGAACTAACATTTACCTTAAAATTTCAAAGAATAACGTTACAGTCCTAGTATGGACTTAAACCTTCATATGAAGAGTAACATTAATTTTACAGATATTTGTACGAAATTTTGGAAAATTGAAAAAGAATACTGTATAATTATTATAGTAATTTGTCTGCAAAAAAATAAACACATGTAATTTGTCATTATTGACATGATGCGTAAGTTTGGTTGTGGATATTGAGATAATATCCGTAATTGAACAGTGTTTTGTATGCAATTTCAAAACAGAGAAAACTACTGTGAAAATGTTTAAGCTATTTTCCACGAAAATAGGGTTTATTTTTTACAGTGTAGACCAGAACAGAACATACCAGAAAAAACATTGACAAGATGACAAAATCAAATGGACAAGTAAATAACCAGACCTTGAGCACTTTCATTAAGGGTAGCTTTTCTGATACTGAGTCCCCATATAGTCCTGGATTTAATGTTCTTTGGAGGGGCTGCTTCAGAAAGCTACTTTTAAGTAGGGTGCAACAGTGACCTGCAGCCTTTGAAGAAGAGTCACAAGAGGCTGACTCAAAACCCAGGACGGCCTGATGTTACCTTTCAACTGGCTATTCTTTTGT
>JAPMUY010007261.1:0-15000 GCA_026901105.3 Galaxias olidus
CGGACAGACGGACGGACGGACAGACAGAGACCTTTTTGTAATGTTTTTCTATGTTCTAGCATTTTGAGTTGGTTGCCTTGTGTATGAAAACATGCTTTACAAATAAACTCGACTTGATTGTGAAGGAAACGGAAATATCCCTTTGGAAAACAACGGCTTTCTGCTCGATATAGCCTATGTATTTTTACAGATGTATTTCTTGGTTTGCGTTTGTATTGTGGTAGAATGTCACAATGTATGGTGCCAAAGAAAACAATAATAGATTTGAACGGCACCAACACCCCCCAGCGTCCCATTGGCGTGTGATGGTGGAGACCAGTAGGAATGCACAGTAAAGGAAACTTTCTAAGAGGGGAGAGAGAGAGAGAGAGAGAGAGAGAGAGAGAGAGAGAGAGAGAGAGAGAGAGAGAGAGAGAGAGAGAGAGAGAGAGAGAGAGAGAGAGAGAAGCAATTCTGTTAGTTGCTGATTCTGAACTCTGGATAGTTGCGATGTTTCTGTAGGTTTTAGACAGACTTGCTTCACATCCGTGTCTGGACTGAGTCCACAGGACATTATAATAGCTAGGCGAGAAACCTGAGACAAACCGACATTGTTACAATCCATATGGCACATTTTCAAAACCACAGCAGGAACGACTGCGGAGCTTTTCAATGATTGCAAAAGCTCTAAAATAATGCTTTCAAAGCCCTGGGTAACAGTTGGCCAGAAATGAAAATAAACAAACATAAATATCAAATTATAACATAAATGGAACTGTCTGAAAAATAATAATAATAACAACAACAGTTTGACTGTACAAATTAACACAATTGTGAGTGCCTTTAGTGGTTAAGTTAAATGATAAGGGGCATTTTCTTTTTCTTTTTTTGTAGTTATGCCGGCCTGCCTATTCACTAAGCTCCAGAGAGGGAGAGGGTTGCAGGAAAACATACTCCAAAAATCTACTTTGATAATGCCAATAAAACATAGAATTTTTTTTAATTTGAAATGTATATGCCTTCTTTAAAATAAAAAGTGATATCAAATAACGCCAATGAACCATGGTAGAATAGTTCAGAACACGAAGCTGGCAAGTTTATCGAATATGCAGTTTTGCTACCAAATTATAGGAGAGCTGTGATTGGTTCATAGCGATGGGTGTTTCCGCATTCTGCAGTCAGCTGCCAGAGTTGTAGCTCAGCTGACTGATGCGTCTAGAGCGGATCGTCGTTTTCTTACCTCCCGAGGAAAACGGTGTCAGAACAGCGAAATAATGCCATATGTCCTCATAAGTACGCAGATACGACTGGTATGTATGTCACCACCTCTAGTTTGGTCGATGTTTTGCAGTAAAAGTGCACGTATTTAACAAATTATTCACTTTGGATGCACTGTAGTGGCTAAGCCGTCCTCGTAGTATAAAGGTTACACAATAATTTATTAAAACAATTCTTAATTCTTAAATCTGTTTGATTTCAAAGTTGTCATGCACCATTTTACATGACGATTACAACAAATCAGGTGTAGCAGCTTGCAAAATTTCAGTCACAGTGCCACAATTAAATTGAAACGTAGCGTCTGTCTGTATAGGATAATACAATACATCGCCTGTTATCCGTGCAGACTGTAAGAAGATTATCATATTCACCTTAAAGAAAGAGCGCGCTAATAGGCTTCTCTGTTGGTAGTGCATAGTTCTCGTTAACGCAGAGAAGTCTTACCGCTATAGCCAAGTGTTCATAGAGCTGCCATTGAAACCTACAAATTTGCTTGTTATATGCCTGCCTCACCAATCCTACAATCCCTAAACTATCCTTTCTCCTCACATATGCCTAGTCAGATCCTGGCACCGGCACGGATAGCAACAAGTGTTTTGCGACCCTTAAATTCTACACTGTCTCAAGAAACACATAATGCCGGTTCAAATTAATGTAGTACATTTAAACTTTTTTATTTAAATTTTATTTTGTAATCTAATCTAATATCCTGCAGGTAGTCAATGATTACAACTGTGTCTTGGTTTTTAGTAATTTGTCATGGACAGGTAACATCCTCATCTGAATATGAGAGACATATTTAACTTTTTTTCCATTCAGAGGCACCACCAATCTGAGATGAGGCACTTGGACCCAGCCCTCATGAGCGACCTGGGAGCAAGGAAAACCACTGTGCTGGGAAACAATTTGTGAGAGTAGTATGTGCTAAACATCATGTCTTGCTAAACAACATTAGCTAAATACATGATTTACTCAAATATATTCAATTCACAAATATAACAGTACTTATTGATACTGAGTCAGACTGAGTGTTGTGTCAGCTGTTGGTCCATTCGTTGTTGTTCTGTGGTATTAATTGGCAACCAAACTGTGTAGCGTTCTGAGTATCTAGAAAAGCGCTAAAAACTAAATAAAATGAATTATTATTATTATTATTATTATTATTATTATTATTATTATTATACTGATTGAAGATTTGAAGATGCATTAGCAGGTGCACAACTAGACTGAGGATTAGCATAGACTGGCTTTTTTGGGGGGGGGGGGGGGGGTTAGGATTGTTTCTAACGCGGGCGGTACTTCATAGAAAACATACCACTATAACTGTGCGTTTGTTTTCAGCTCAGAGTACCACGTCAACGAGCCCCCGCGACTGGTTCTGGACAAGCTGGAGAAGAAGGGCTTCCGGTGGTGACCATGACGGGGGGTGGGGCAGACTCTGGTCTGGTGTCTCCACAAGGAGGCCGAGTAGAGCGCGCTGTGGGCGGCTGGACTTCTTCGGGCTTCCTGTTCCTGGAAGATGGGGGGGGGGGGGAGAAGAAAGGGACACCAGCAAAGAATAACGTGTGCTTCATTTGCGGGGAGAGCAGTCCAGTTGGTGGGGACTCTGTGGGCTGGTTTCCCAGACGTAGATTAAGTCTAGTTCTAGACTACAAAAAGATCTTCAATTGAGAATCCCCATTGGCAGTGAGACGTCTTCTAGAACTAGGCTTAGTCTATGTCCAGGAAACTGTCCCTATAGGTTTAAGACTTGCAGTTAATGACAGAAAAGAAAAAACGAAAACATAGCAATTTAGCTGAATTCTTTAACATTTCTTTCTCAGTACATAGTTTATTTTCTACTATCTCTTACTGAAGACGGTCTTGTGGACATTGAAGGAAAGCCCAAAACGAAGTCTAGTTTACTCAAGAGTAGATGTCGAAAATCAAATACCACACTCTTGTACCCTTTGACCAGAATAACATTGCTTCTCCCACTCCTGAAAACTTGCTGAGTACATGCCCTGCATCTGCTGTCTGACTGAATGGACTGGTTTCTGTTGCATGTGAAAGAGAGGACTCATTTTAAGGAACGATGTGAAGGAATGATGTGATATTATTAAATAAATAAAATGAATAAAATACATGCAACTCATCCAGGTTCACAACAGACACTGTTGTGAGCCAAGAAGTGAGGTAGTGCAGATTAGAGAGGAGAGGATAGGAGGAGAGGAGAGATAAATGTCTTGAGAGAACTGTCCATTTATGGCTTCCCCAATGCCAGCACACGTGTGAAGATGGCTCTGATCGCAGAGATTTCGCCAGCTGCAGACCCCCGACCTATAGCCATACTTGCCAACCATGAAACCTAAAAAGATCGGGAGGATTTCCAAACAACGGCGGTTCTCAATGCAAAAAATCGTTTTAATAGAGAATTTTGGCAATGAAAATCGGGAGTCTCCTGGGAAAATCGGGAGGGTTGGCAACTATGCCTATTGCCCAAGATCCAGGTCCATAGACCTCGAGAAATCCACATGCCAGCTCCTCCACTCCTTAGTTAGTCTTTCATTCCCAATCTTCTGTCTCCTCCGTCTCCCAGTGTTCTCCCAGTGTGCTCCCGTCCTGACCTGTTGCCTCGGACGTGACTTGGCCCGTATACGGCTGTCCAACCCACCAGAGATTAAACAGACCTTGTTTTTCTTCCCATTTTCTTTCGGGCGCTCTCCTCTTTTCTTTTGCTGTGGATGCCGACTGTGATCTCCAAACCAGGCAGAGGAACCTGGACGCTCTTCAGACAAAGAGAAGAAAAACAAGGTCTGTTTAATCTCTGGTGGGTTGGACAGCCGTAAACGGGCCAAGTCACGTCCGAGGCAGCAGGTCTGCTGCAGGACGGGAGCACACTGGGAGAACACTGGGAGACGGAGGAGACAGAAGATTGGGGATGAAAGACTAACTAAGGAGTGGAGGAGCTGGCATGTGGATTTCTCGAGGTCTATGGACCTGGATCTTGGGCAATAGGCATAGTTGCCAACCCTCCCGATTTTCATTGCCAAAATTCTCTATTAAAACGATTTTTTTGCATTGAGAACCGCCGTTGTTTGGAAATCCTCCCGATCTTTTTAGGTTTCAAGGTTGGCAAGTATGGGTATAGGTCGGGGGTCTGCAGCTGGCGAAATCTCTGCGATCAGAGCCATCTTCACACGTGTGCTGGCATTGGGGAAGCCGTAAATGGACAGTTCTCTCAAGACATTTCTCTCTCCTCTCCTCCTATCCTCTCCTCTCTAATCTGCACTACCTCACTTCTTGGCTCACAACAGTGTCTGTTGTGAACCTGGATGAGTTGCATGTATTTTATTCATTTTATTTATTTAATAATATCACATCATTTCATTACATCGTTCCTTAAAATGAGTCCTCTCTTTCACATGCAACAGAAACCAGTCCATTCAGTCAGACAGCAGATGCAGGGCATGTACTCAGCAAGTTTTCCAGGAGTGGGAGAAGCAATGTTATTCTGGTCAAAGGGTACAAGAGTGTGGTATTTGATTTTCAACATCTATTCTTGAGTAAACTACACTTAGTTTTTGGCTTTCCTTCAATGTCCACAAGACCGTCTTCAGTAAGAGACAGTAGAAAATAAACTATGTACTGAGAAAGAAATGTTAAAGAATTCCGCTAAATTGCTATGTTTTAGTTTTTTCTTTTCTGTCATTAACTGCAAGTCTTAAACTTATAGGGACAGTTTCCCGGACATAGACTAAGCCTAGTTCTAGAAGAAATCTCACTGCCAATGGGGATTCTCAATTGAAGATCTTTTTGTAGTCTAGAACTAGACTTAATCTACGTCTGGGAAACCAGCCCATAGAGTCCCCACCAACTGGACTGCTCTCCCCGCAAATCAAGCACACGTTATTCTTTACTGGTGTCCCTTTCTTCTCCCCCATCTTCCAGGAACAGGAAGCCCGAAGAAGTCCAGCCGCCCACAGCGCGCTCTACTCGGCCTCCTTGTGGAGACACCAGACCAGAGTCTGCCCCACCCCCGTCATGGTCACCACCCGGAAGCCCATCTTCTCCAGCTTGTCCAGAACCAGTCGCGGGGGCTCGTCGACGTGGTACTCTGAGCTGAAAACAAACGCACAGTTATAGTGGTGTGTTCTCTATGAAGTACCGCCCGCGTTAGAAACAATCCTAACCCCCCCCCCCCCCCCCCCAAAAAAAGCCCGTCTATGCTAATCCTCAGTCTAGTTGTGCACCTGCTAATGCATCTTCAAATCTTCAATCAGTATAATAATAATAATAATTCATATTATTTAGTTTTTAGCGCTTTTCTAGATACTCAGAGCGCTTTACACAATTTGGTTGCCAATTAATACCACAGAACAACAACGAATGGACCAACAGCTATCAAACACAACACTCAGTCTGACTCAGTATCAATAAGTACTGTTATATTTGTGAATTGAATATATTTGAGTAAATCATGTATTTAGCTAATGTTGTTTAGCAAGACATGATGTTTAGCACATACTACTCACAAATTGTTTCCCAGCACAGTGGTTTTCCTTGCTCCCAGGTCGCTCATGAGGGCTGGGTCAGAATACTCATCTCCAACGTTGGTGGTGCCAGTCTCCTGAATGGAAAAAAAAGTTAAATGTCTCTCATATTCAGATGAGGATGTTACCTGTCCATGACAAGTTACTAAAAACCAAGACACAGTTGTAATCATTGACTACATGCAGGATATTAGATTAGATTAAAAAAAAAATGTAAATAAAAAAGTTTAAATGTACTACATTCATTTGAAGTGGCATTATGTGTTTCTTGAGACAGTGTAGAATTTAAGGGTCGCAAAACACTTGTTGCTATCCGTGCCGGTGCCATGATCTGACTAGGCATATGTGAGGAGAAAGGATAGTTTAGGGATTGTAGGATTGGTGAGGCAGGCATATAACAAGCAAATTTGTAGGTTTCAATGGCAGCTCTATGAACACTTGGCTATAGCGGTAAGACTTCTCTGCGTTAACGAGAACTATGCACTACCAACAGAGAAGCCTATTAGCGCGCTCTTTCTGCAAGGTGAATATGATAATCTTCTTACAGTCTGCACGGATAACAGGCGATGTATTGTATTATCCTATACAGACAGACGCTACGTTTCAATTTAATTGTGGCACTGTGACTGAAATTTTGCAAGCTGCTACACCTGATTTGTTGTAATCGTCATGTAAAATGGTGCATGACAACTTTGAAATCAAACAGATTTAATGTGCCGTAAGAATTGTTTTAATAAAGTATTGTGTAACCTTTATACTACGAGGACGGCTTAGCCACTACAGTGCATCCAAAGTGAATAATTTGTTAAATACGTGCACTTTTACTGCAAAACATCGACCAAACTAGAGGTGGTGACATACATACCAGTCGTATCTGCGTACTTATGAGGACATATGGCATTATTTCGCTGTTCTGACACCGTTTTCCTCGGGAGGTAAGAAAACGACGATCCGCTCTAGACGCATCAGTCAGCTGAGCTACAACTCTGGCAGCTGACTGCAGAATGCGGAAACACCCATCGCTATGAACCAATCACAGCTCTCCTATAATTTGGTAGCAAAACTGCATATTCGATAAACTTGCCAGCTTCGTGTTCTGAACTATTCTACCATGGTTCATTGGCGTTATTTGATATCACTTTTTATTTTAAAGAAGGCATATACATTTCAAATTAATTTTTTTTCTATGTTTTATTGGCATTATCAAAGTAGATTTTTGGAGTATGTTTTCCTGCAACCCTCTGCCTCTCTGGAGCTTAGTGAATAGGCAGGCCGGCATAACTACAAAAAAATAAAAAGAAAATGCCCCTTATCATTTAACTTAACCACTAAAGGCACTCACAATTGTGTTAATTTGTACAGTCAAACTGTTGTTGTTATTATTATAATTTTTCAGACAGTTCCATTTATGTTATAATTTGATATTTATGTTTGTTTACTTTCATTTCTGGCCGACTGTTACCCAGGGCTTTGAAAGCATTATTTTAGAGCTTTTGCAATCATTGAAAAGCTCCGCAGTCGTTCCTGCTGTGGTTTTGAAAATGTGCCATATGGATTGTAACAATGTTTCGGTTTGTCTCGGGTTTCTCGCCTAGCTATTATAATGTCCTGTGGACTCAGTCCAGACACGGATGTGAAGCAACTCTGTCTAAAACCTACAGAAACATCGCAACTATCCAGAGTTCAGAATCAGCAACTAACAGAATTGCTTCTCTCTCTCTCTCTCTCTCTCTCTCTCTCTCTCTCTCTCTCTCTCTCTCTCTCTCTCTCTCTCTCTCTCTCTCTCTCTCTCTCCCCCTCTTGATTCCTTTACTGTGCATTCCTACTGGTCTCCACCATCACACGCCAATGGGACGCTGGGGGGTGTTGGTGCCGTTCAAATCTATTTTGTTTTCTTTGGCACCATACATTGTGACATTCTACCACAATACAAACGCAAACCAAGAAATACATCTGTAAAAATACATAGGCTATATCGAGCAGAAAGCCGTTGTTTTCCAAAGGGATAATTCCGTTTCCTTCACGATCAAGTCGAGTTTATTTGTAAAGCATGTTTTCATACACAAGGCAACCAACTCAAAATGCTAGAACATAGAAAAACATTACAAAAAGGTCTCTGTCTGTCCGTCCGTCCGTCTGTCCGTCCATCCATCCATTTACAGTGCCTTGCAAAAGTTTTCACCCCCCTTGGCTTGTTACTTATTTTGTTACATTACAACCTGTAATTTAAATGTTTTTTTTATCTGAATTTTATGTGATGGATCTGCACAAAATAGTCTAAGTTGGTGAAGTGAAATGAGAAAAAAAAATATATAAAAAATTATTTAAAAAAATTAAAATCTGGAAATTGGCATGTGCACATGTTTTCACCCCCTTTGCTATGAAGCCCCTCAAAAGTTCTGGTGCAACCAATTACCTTCAGAAGTAACATAATTAGTGAAATTAAGTCCACCTGTGTGTAATCTAAGTGTCACATGATCTGTCAGTATAAACACACCTTTTCTGAAAGGTCCCAGAGGCTGCAACACCACTAAGCAAGAAGCATCACACCATGAAGACCAAGGAGCTCTCCAAACAAGTCAGGGACAAAGTTGTTGAGAAGTACTAGTCAGGGTTGGGTTATAAAAAAATATCCAAATCTTTGATGATCCCCCGGAGCACCATCAAATCCATCATCTTCAAATGGAAAGAACATGGTACCACAACAAACCTGCCAAGAGAGGGCCGCACACCAAAACTCACAGACCGGGCAAGGAGGGCATTAATCAAAGAGGCAGCACAGAGACCAAAGGTAACCCTAAAGGAGCTGCAGAGTTCCACAGCAGAGACTGGTGTATCTGCGCATGGGACCACAATAGGCCGTACACTCCATAGAGCTGGGCTTTATGGAAGAGTGGCCAGAGAAAAAAGCCATTCTTAGTGTTAAAAATAAGATGGCACTTTGCCAAAAGGCCACTCCCCAAATGTATGGAGGAAGGTGCTCTGGTCAGATGAGACTAAAATTGAACTTTTCGGCCACCAAGGAAAACCCTGTGTATGGCGCAAACCCAATACATCCCATCACCCCAAGAACACCATCCCCACAGTGAAACGTGGTGGCAGCATCATGCAGTGGGGATGTTTTTCAGCAGCAGGGGCTGGGAAACTGATTTGAGTCGAGGGAAAGATGGATGGGGCTAAATACAGGGATATTCTTGAGCAAAACCTGTTTCAGTCTGCCTGTGATTTGAGACCGGAGGTTCACCTTCCAGCAGGACAATGACCCGAAGCATACTGCTAAAGCAACACTCGAGTGGTTTAAGGGGAAACATTTAAATGTGATGGAATGGCCTAGTCAAAGCCCAGATCTCAATCCAAATGAGAATCTGTGGTCAGTCTTGAAAATTGCTGTTTACAAGCGGAAACCATCCAACATGAAAGAGCTGGAGCAGTTTTGCCTTGAGGAATGGGCAAAAATCCCAGTGGCAAGATGTGGCAAGCTCATAGAGATTTATCCAAAGCGACTTGCTGCTGTAATTGCTGTAAAAGGTGGCTCTACAAAGTATCTATCTGAAGTTTTCTGTTTTTTTGTCCTATTTGTTGTTTGCTTCAAAATAAAAAAAAAAAAAATCACATCTTCAAAGTTGTAGGCATGTTCTGTGGATAAAATGATGCAAACCTTCAAACAATCCATTCTAATTCCAGGTTGTCTGAAAAATGCCAAGGGGGGTGAATACTTTTGCAAGGCACTGTATATATCTATCCATCTGCCCGTCCGTCCGTCTATCTATCCGTCCGTATATCTATCTATCTATCTATCTATCCATCTGTCCATCCATCCATTCATATATCTATCCATCCATCTATCCATCTATCCATCTATGCATCTATCTATCTATCTATCTATCTATCTATTTTGCCTTCACAGCTCTGTTGTGCTTTTGTAGACTGAAACACAAGTTCCCTCTTCTGAGGTTTATTAATTACTTCTTGAGAATTGTCAAACAGATTTAGACTTGGTGACTGCAAGAAAATTAAAAGCATGAACCATAACCCATGATGTGACAATAGTCGGAAGTGAATGCTATTTATTTGTATCAATGAAAGCGCCATTTGATGCCAATGGGTTTCCTCCCGTCTCTGTGTTTTAGAGAACGTGTATTATAGTTGTTGGAAAACAATGGAAAAAAACTGCGGAAATGTTAGAAATAAAACATTATGTTCATCACGTGTACTCTTTCTCCCTAAATCCATCGAGGTTTAAGGCAAAATGAGTGTAAGTCTGTCCGGCTATGGATCTGAACCAACTGGCCCAAATCCAGCAGCTCTCCCTGCTAAAACCATCTGTTTAAATCAGGGTGAATTACACCATCAGACAACTATGGATACGAACGATAGGAAGATTTACAATAAGTGCTTGTTGGAAAGGGAATTAGACCGGTGAAGTAGAAGGATGAGACAAGAGTGTATATCTGGGAGAGCAGGTCGTTACTTCTGCAGTGAGGGATCAGGTGTGAATGGGGCTTCTGTATTTTATTAAGGACAACTTTGGATTCCACCACACACACACACACACCCACACACACACACTTTTCTAGACCTGGTTTTACTTATGGTAGTATGCATGTGTGTGTATGCGTGCGCTTCTCCTAGATATTGCTTTTTATCTCTTCCTACCTTGGAACAGCTCTGGACATTTGCATTGCGTTTCCTCGTTCCTGCCAGCTCATCCAGTTTCATGATTACAGTTCACTACAGCAGACCCTTCTTTTCCGTGAAGCTTAAGTGTAGTTTTCATTATTCACTTTTCCGTGAAGCTTAAGTGTAGTTTTCATTATTCACTTTTCCGTGAAGCTTAAGTGTAGTTTTCATTATTCACTTTTCCGTGAAGCTTAAGTGTAGTTTTCATTATTCACTTTTCCGTGAAGCTTAAGTGTAGTTTTCATTATTCACTTTTCCGTGAAGCTTAAGTGTAGTTTTCATTATTCACTTTTCCGTGAAGCTTAAGTGTAGTTTTCATTATTCACTTTTCCGTGAAGCTTAAGTGTAGTTTTCATTATTCACTTTTCCGTGAAGCTTAAGTGTAGTTTTCATTATTCACTTTTCCGTGAAGCTTAAGTGTAGTTTCAGATACATTATTCCCTCCTCTTCTCTGCAGCACCAGGACGTGAAAAACTCAATGACAACTGATACAAGAAAAAAGTCAGTTAAAGTGGATTGTTTATTTCTGTTTGTTCTTCACGCTGTGTGTGTGTGTGTGTGTGTGTGTGTGTGTGTGTGTGAGCGTGCGTGCGTGTGCGTGTGTGTGTTTACACGTGGATGTGACCTACAAGTGCATCCTGTTTGTTGCAGCTTCTACTCTGGGTTGATTGTGGCCTCGGGATTACAGCTCCGGTTTCCACAACATTACTCTTTCACTAGCATTCCTTACCAAACTCATAATTTCACATGATTTCATAATCTTTCACGAGCACAGATTTTTGGCGGCAGTATGAAAAACAGAAGAGGACGATTTTTTATTAAGGGATCCAGATTGCAGCCGGATAGCTCAACAGCTTATGTTTTTTTGGGGAGAAAGTGGGGAATCCAAATAAAAGTAGCTCATGTAATCATTGTCCTTCCATTGGCATACGACTCGAGACATTCCACTCTACAATAGGCTTCACTGAGACAGGTTGATTTACCCTTACACACACGCACGCACGCACGCACGCACACACACACTGTCACAACCCGTATGTATGTAAGTGACCAAGTCAGGGTTTCAACATAACACATCTTTATTATAGACCAACAATATGTATGGTGCTCAATTCATGGAGGCACCCCTTGGAAAATGCAAGGGTCAATTTATATTATTTGGAACAGGACAGGCCCAGGTGTTCCCTATCAGGGCTCTTCCCTCTTCCTAATCTCCTACAACAGAAACAATTAACGAGAACACAGCAGAAAGGGAAAGGAGGCTGTAACACACACACACACACACACACACACACACACACACACACACACACACACACACGACAACCTGGACACAAAATATGTGATAGTGCTGTGTCACCTGATTCCCATCCGACACTTGGTTTGTTCATAACATGCATGGTGCATTCTGCATGATTCAATCTGCATGGTTCATTCTGCATGGTTCATTCTGCATGGTTCATTCTGCATGGTTCCTTCTGCGTGGTTCATTCTGCATGGTTCATTCTGCATGGTTCATTCTGCATGGTTCATTCTGCATGGATCACTGTGCATGGTTCATTCTGCATGGTTCATTCTGCATGGTTCACTGTGCATGGTTCATTGTGCATGGTTCATTCTGCATGGTTCATTCTGCATGGTTCATTCTGCATGGTTCATTCTGCATGGATCACTGTGCATGGTTCACTGTGCATGGTTCATTGTGCATGGTTCATTCTGCAGCATGACGCCATGTGCTGTTTCTTCATAGGGGCTGCAGAGCTGTTCTGTTCAGTGGCTCGACTCCCGACAGGAATAAACAACAACAGTAACATCACAGAGAACAGGCACACCAGCGAGCGAGAGAGCCTGCAGGACAGCTTGACTTTGTTAGGGCTGGAGCTGCAAAACAGGAGGGCAGCCACACCGTTGTCCTGACTCCGGAACTGCCGCTAAAAACCAATAAAGAAGTAGGGCCACCTTTAACCAAATGGAACATAGAGAACCAAAGTATATTAGAACTAAGGACTCCTAGCTAACCATCTAACATGGTGTCAGCACAAAACGCAATTAGGCAAGTCTAGAGAATTGGGCAAAAATGTGCAAGAATTGGACTCACAACAGCCCAAAAAGCCAAGCTCCTGAGTCTGATGATCTCTCCTACCCCTCTCCTACCAATGAAGAAGTAGGGCCAGCTTTTCGGCGTTCTAACAAACGTAACTCCTATACAGGGGGAGATACTGTACATACATATCTGTGGATTTGCGTTGAATTTATGTCGCCCATGTAGTTCTACAGAAGACGGTTTTCAAATGATTTTCTGATGTTGGTGTAACTACTGGCTATCCATCTTCTCCTGTTTCAGGAAGTGATGAAGGCAACACATACGGTAATGGCTGTTGGTGTCAGCACAAAACGCCTCGCATATCCTCCATGTCAGGCGGTTAGCTGTGAGTCCTTAGTTCTAATATACTCTGGTTCTCTATGTCTCCTTTGGTTAGAGGTGCATTAGGAAAGTCTGGAGAATTGGGCAAAAATGTGCAAGAATTGGACTCACAACAGCCCAAAAAGCCAAGCTCCTGAGTCTCTGATGATCTCTCCTACTGCTCTCCTAAGCCCCTCCCCTCACATGATGTTTACACATGCTTCCTGACTTGAGTGGGCTTGAGCAAGACAGAAGGTTCGCCAGGTCAAACTGTTCCAATACAGCCATGCTTTTAACCAGGAGCGTGTTCAAAGGCAGGTAGCCATGCCCCCTTGACACAACTGTCCTGATTGGTTAGTGATTGGCGGGCTTTGCGGAATGTTTTGAGAGGCTGAATACAGGGCCTAAGGCGCTTATAGAGAGGCCATTTTCTTTTCTTGATGGCTTCCAGGAGGTAGGTAATAAACATTACTTTTTTAAAAACATGATTTTTGGCTCTCAGCTGGAAACCGATGGACTGTCTACTCCAAGTAGGGAATGAGTCTTTACCCCAAGTGAAGGAGTTTAAATATCTCGGGGTCTTGTTCTCGAGTGAGGGGAAAATGGAGCGAGAGATGGGCCAGAGAATCGGAGCAGCGGGAGCAATATTGCAGTCGCTTTATCGCACCGTTGTGACGAAGAGAGAGCTGAGCCAGAAGACAAAGCTCTCAATCTACCAGTCTATCTTCGTTCCTACTCTCACCTATGGTCATGAAGGGTGGGTCATGACCGAAAGAACGAGATCGCGGATGCAAGCGGCGGAAATGAGTTTCCTCCGGAGGGTGGCTGGCATCTCCCTTAGGGATAGGGTGAGAAGTTCAGTCATCCGTGAGGGACTCGGAGTAGAGCCGCTGCTTCTTTGCGTAGAAAGGAGCCAGTTGAGGTGGTTCGGGCATCTAGATGCCACCTGGCCGCCTCCCTAGGGAGGTGTTCCAGGCATGTCCAGCTGGGTTTAGGCCGCGGGGCAGACCTAGGACCAGGTGGAGGGATTATATCTCCACGCTGGCCTGGGAACGCCTTCAAATCCCCCAGTCAGAGCTGGTTAATGTGGCCCGGGAAAGGGAAGTTTGGGACGCCCTGCTGGAACTGCTACCTCCGCGACCTGACCCCGGATAAGCAGATGAAGATGATGATGACGATGATGATGATTTTTGGCTAGAAAATTAAACTTACCTTTTAGTTTGGTTGTTTTTCATTCTAGTCTCCTCTTGTTATTCTATTGAATTGTGTTATGTTATGTTTACTTTGATTCTATTCACTTTCATTCTATTCTATTGGCTTCTAATAATAATAATAATAATAATTTATTTTATTTAGTTTTTAGCGCTTTTCTCGAGACTCAAAGCGCTTTACACAAATTGGTCGCCAATTAATTACACAGAACGAACAACGAATGGACCGACAGCTGTCAAACACAACACTCAGTCCGAGTGATACCACGGCAGCCAGACTTGCTCACCCAACATATTACGACAGACTTGCTCACACACATAGGACACACAGACCGGCTAATTGGCAGTGAGTGACTGGTCAGGGCACTGATAGGAGAGTGGAGCATGGAGAATGTTCTGTTCTATTCCGTGGCATGTGTCCATTCATTCAGGCCCTTTCATTCGCTGTGATCTGGCCTAATGTGCTCGAGGTGACTCGGGGTAAGAGAGGAAGGACCAACACCACTCATCTTCATACCCACGGCTGTCATTTTTGACGTTCGTAAGCCCGGTAACAGATGTCCGAGGGATCTCTTATCACCAGTGCCTCTTCAGGTCAGAGGAGATCCCTTGGCCGTCCGTCACCGTGGTTACGGACGTAAAAAAAACCGATAGCCGTCGGCTTCCTGCCGTGACCGTGCTTGTATTGTTGATTGAACGCAGGCGGAGACAATCCTGGATCAGTCAGTCACGCAGCGAAAGAAACTTACACACAGGGAAGAGACCCTCCAGGTATGTTCGTAAAATGTTTGACGTATCCTTCCAGGAAGCTTTTCCCATATATATATATTCACCCACATAAAACGGCAACAGGAATTTGGTCATTAGTGTTCAATTAGTTTTTGGTACAGAGCTTAATGACTAATCTCTGCTTCAA
>JAPMUY010007261.1:20000-45000 GCA_026901105.3 Galaxias olidus
GGGTAAAGCCATGGGGGGGGTGGGGGGGATGGGGGGGGGCATGCAGAAAGAAAGAGAGAGAGCTGAGGAGAAGGGGAGGGTGGGGGGGGCAGAGAGATTGGGGGCCGGTCTGATGGGGATGTCAGCCAAAGTCGACAGTCCTCCCAGCGTGGCACCTCCCCCTGGTCCAGGAAGTGATCCAGTGACTGGAGGCCAGGAATGGCGCCTGGGGTCCACGCGCTCACAGGCAGAGGTGGTGGGACTTAACGTTTAGTGCAGTGGCTCAACCTTGTTTTTGGAGTCGTCCTTTATTGAAACCCAGACATCATGTCCTCACATGGTTCTCTTCAGCCGTACCGTTTATCACCCTGTCGAGTCTTTGGGGGCTGTTGCTTCTGCTGTGGAGGGTCTGTGAAGCGGCTTAACCCCCCCCCCTCCCCACCCCCTACCGCTCCATGGAGGCTACTAGGGGTCACTGTCCCACCAAACCCCCTCGCTCTTCATGGCTCCTACGGGATCGGAAATGTGGGAGAATTGTTTTGATCGTAACTGAGCCTTTCTTTTTTTGGCTCTGGGGTTTTCTAAATCGGTTTGACAGGACATAATATAGCTATCAACCACGCTGTAAAAAATTGGTATGCCATAATGGAGACTTCCTGAAACTCTACTGGAACTTTCCCCTTCTCCGAGGGCCTATAGAGCATCAGTACGCCTCCTTTTGGCCCTCTGTGGACCGCTAGCCATGTTGTCCCCATTTACCCATCCAGCTAACGCTGCATGCGGACTACACAACCCATGATGCTCTCTGTCTTGTGTGTGTGTGTGTGTGTGTGTGTGTGTGTGTGTGTGTGTGTGTGTGTGTGTGTGTGTGTGTGTGTGTGTGTGTCACTTCCTGGTCGTTGCGAGACGAGGCGATGCATCACACAGTGTCATTCTGCGGCTATGAAACAGAGCTTAGTTTCAATCAGGAGCTTTTTTCTTTATTTCTGTCTCTTGGCTGATGATAACTCAAACTGTAAAGTTTGGGAGTTTTGGAAGCCACTTATTGCTCTCATGACCTACAACAATACATGGGCTGAAACATTTTTTTACAGCTGTTCAAAATCAGCTTAGATGCTTGTTAAAACGGTCTGAGAAGTGATGAAATCGATTTGAAAGCCAGAAGGGAAAGGTTACGTGTTCATACGTCTTCTGTCATCGTGTCTCACACCATGGTTGACTCGTTACGTTGCTCGTCTCAGACCAAGCCGGGCTCCTATTGGCTGCGGTCTTCTGGCCAAGCCCCCATAATGCAACGAGGCTGAGTAAACGGTGTCACCGGAACCTTGAGCTAGTCGGAGCGTTCGCCTAAGCCGCCTTCATCCCCACCCTGTTATTCTTCACGATCCCTACCTCCGCTACAACTTTAACCCCCCCCCTCCTCCTCCTCTTCCTCTTCGTCCTCCTCTCAGGGGTAACTCTCTTTCCCAGGCACTGCTGGACTCCAGTCAGAAGCACACAGGCTACGGGCTAGCAGAAACATATAGGTGATGGATAGATATGTAGACTAAAGTGCATAGGGTCGTCCATGGCTCCTTGCTGCACTGTGTATAGCAGCCTCCTGATGAAGACCAGGATGGGACACGGAGATAGAGAGACGCTTAAAAGAGGCAAGCAGGCTGATGGACAGATAGACAAGCAGTCAGTCACAAGGCTAGTCAGAAAAACAGACAGACACACAGACAGACAGGCAGGCAGACAGACAGACAGACAGACAGACAGACAGACAGACAGACAGACAGACAGGCAGGCAGGCAGGCAGGCAGGCAGGCAGGCAGACAGGCAGGCAGGCAGGCAGGCAGGCAGGCAGGCAGACAGACATGCAGGCAGGCAGGTTACAGACAGACAGACAGGCAGGGGACAGACAGACAGACAGACAGGCAGGTAGGCAGGCAGACAGGCAGACAGACAGGCAGGCAGGAAGGTAGACAGGCTGCAGGCAGACAGACAGGCATGCAGGCAGGCAGGCAGGCAGGCAGACAGACAGACAGACAGACAGACAGGCGAGCAGGCAGGCAGGCAGGCATGCAGACAGGCAGGCAGGCAGGCAGACAGACACGCAGGCAGGCAGGTTACAGACAGACAGACAGGCAGGGGACAGACAGACAGACAGACAGACAGACAGACAGACAGACAGACAGGCAGGCAGGCAGGCAGGAAGGTAGACAGGCTGCAGGCAGACAGACAGACAGACAGTCAGACAGGCATGCAGGCAGGCAGACAGACAGGCAGACAGACAGACAGACAGGCAGACAGGCAGGCAAACAGACAGGCAGCCTGTGTGTCACCTGTTCCCAGTTAAACTGCTCTAGGCTTCCCTGTCCTGCCAGGAAGCTGATGAGTGAATCTGAAGAAAACACAGGACACACCAGCTAACCAGCAACGTCTGTGCCCGCCAGTGTCTGTGTGTCTGAGTAAATCAGTATTGGCACAAGTGTTTGTGCGCGTGTGTGTGTGTGTGTGTGTGTGTGTGCGTGTGTGTATGACTGTTGGCACAAATATGTTTGCTTGTGTTAGTGAGTGTTGGCACCAGTCAGTGTGTGTGTGTGTGTGTGTGTGTGTGTGTGTGTGTGTGTACAAATGAGTATTGGCATGAGTGTGTGTGTGTGTGTGTGTGTGTGTGTGTGTGTGTGTGTGTGTGTGTGTGTGTGTGTGTGTGTGTGAGCGCGCGTGTGACCGCCTCCCGCTTGCGTGACATTAATATTCATGTCAAGCTGTCGACCCAGTCAACAAAGTGTTGCCACGCTGAAACTGGACTCACAGGGTGAACGTCTAACCACACTGAGCAGCTAGGGTTTACGACCTCACCAGAACCTCCAGACGAGGCTACGGTTTAATTCAGGTCTTTACATGACGCGCACGTTTATTTTATCACACAGCTTTACCTCGTGGATGAGTTGAAAGGTCACTCACACTGGCCTTTTCCCAGAAGACTGGACTGATACCTATACTGTGCTGTACTGCCCACGTTGAGTCACGTTCACACTATAGGGTAGGCTAATGTTTGTGTTTGAGTCCAGCCTAGATCGGTTCGGTTCTGTACCGTGGTGTGAAGCAGCCTGTGTTGTCTCTCCCGCGTTGGGGCTGGGAGACAGCGTAAAGCAGCCTGTGTTGTCTCTCCCGCGTTGGGGCTGGGAGACTGTGTAAAGCAGCCTGTGTTGTCTCTCCCGCGTTGGGGCTGGGAGACAGTGTAAAGCAGCCTGTGTTGTCTCTACCGCGTTGGGGCTGGAAAGACAGTGTAAAGCAGCCTGTGTTGTCTCTCCCGCGTTGGGGCTGGGAGACAGTGTAAAGCAGCCTGTGTTGTCTCTCCCGCGTTGGGGCTGGAAAGACAGTGTAAAGCAGCCTGTGTTGTCTCTCCCGCGTTGGGGCTGGGAGACTGTGTAAAGCAGCCTGTGTTGTCTCTCCCGCGTTGGGGCTGGGAGACAGTGTAAAGCAGCCTGTGTTGTCTCTCCCGCGTTGGGGCTGGGAGACAGTGTAAAGCAGCCTGTGTTGTCTCTCCCGCGTTGGGGCTGGAAAGACAGTGTAAAGCAGCCTGTGTTGTCTCTCCCGCGTTGGGGCTGTGAGACAGTGTAAAGCAGCCTGTGTTGTCTCTCCCGCGTTGGGGCTGGGAGACAGCGTAAAGCAGCCTGTGTTGTCTCTCCCGCGTTGGGGCTGTGAGACAGTGTAAAGCAGCCTGTGTTGTCTCTCCCGCGTTGGGGCTGGGAGACAGTGTAAAGCAGCCTGTGTTGTCTCTCCCGCGTTGGGGCTGGAAAGACAGTGTAAAGCAGCCTGTGTTGTCTCTCCCGCGTTGGGGCTGGGAGACAGTGTAAAGCAGCCTGTGTTGTCTCTCCCGCGTTGGGGCTGGAAAGACAGTGTAAAGCAGCCTGTGTTGTCTCTCCCGCGTTGGGGCTGGAAAGACAGTGTAAAGCAGCCTGTGTTGTCTCTCCCGCGTTGGGGCTGGGAGACAGTGTAAAGCAGCCTGTGTTGTCTCTCCCGCGTTGGGGCTGGGAGACAGTGTAAAGCAGCCTGTGTTGTCTCTCCCGCGTTGGGGCTGGAAAGACAGTGTAAAGCAGCCTGTGTTGTCTCTCCCGCGTTGGGGCTGGGAGACAGTGTAAAGCAGCCTGTGTTGTCTCTCCCGCGTTGGGGCTGGGAGACAGTGTAAAGCAGCCTGTGTTGTCTCTCCCGCGTTGGGGCTGGAAAGACAGTGTAAAGCAGCCTGTGTTGTCTCTCCCGCGTTGGGGCTGGGAGACAGTGTGTAAAGCAGCCTGTGTTGTCTCTCCCGCGTTGGGGCTGGGAGACAGTGTAAAGCAGCCTGTGTTGTCTCTCCCGCGTTGGGGCTGGGAGACAGTGTGTAAAGCAGCCTGTGTTGTCTCTCCCGCGTTGGGGCTGGGAGACAGTGTAAAGCAGCCTGTGTTGTCTCTCCCGCGTTGGGGCTGGGAGACAGTGTAAAGCAGCCTGTGTTGTCTCTCCCGCGTTGAGGCTGGGAGACAGTGTGTAAAGCAGCCTGTGTTGTCTCTCCCGCGTTGGGGCTGGGAGACAGTGTAAAGCAGCCTGTGTTGTCTCTCCCGCGTTGGGGCTGGGAGACAGTGTAAAGCAGCCTGTGTTGTCTCTCCCGCGTTGGGGCTGGAAAGACAGTGTAAAGCAGCCTGTGTTGTCTCTCCCACGTTGGGGCTGGGAGACAGTGTGTAAAGCAGCCTGTGTTGTCTCTCCCGCGTTGGGGCTGGGAGACAGTGTAAAGCAGCCTGTGTTGTCTCTCCCGCGTTGGGGCTGGGAGACAGTGTGTAAAGCAGCCTGTGTTGTCTCTCCCGCGTTGGGGCTGGGAGACAGTGTAAAGCAGCCTGTGTTGTCTCTCCCGCGTTGGGGCAGGGAGAACGTCTAAAGAACCCTCACAAGTCTAACCCGCGTTTGGGCTGGAAAGACAGTGTGTAAAGCAGCCTGTGTTGTCTCTCCCGCGTTGGGGCTGGGAGACAGTGTAAAGCAGCCTGTGTTGTCTCTCCCGCGTTGAGGCTGGGAGACAGTGTAAAGCAGCCTGTGTTGTCTCTCCCGCGTTGAGGCAGGGAGACAGTGTGTAAAGCAGCCTGTGTTGTCTCTCCCGCGTTGGGGCTGGGAGACAGTGTAAAGCAGCCTGTGTTGTCTCTCCCGCGTTGGGGCTGGGAGACAGTGTAAAGCAGCCTGTGTTGTCTCTCCCGCGTTGAGGCTGGGAGACAGTGTGTAAAGCAGCCTGTGTTGTCTCTCCCGCGTTGGGGCTGGGAGACAGTGTAAAGCAGCCTGTGTTGTCTCTCCCGCGTTGGGGCTGGGAGACAGTGTAAAGCAGCCTGTGTTGTCTCTCCGCGTTGGGGCTGGGAGACAGTGTAAAGCAGCCTGTGTTGTCTCTCCCGCGTTGGGGCTGGGAGACAGTGTAAAGCAGCCTGTGTTGTCTCTCCCGCGTTGGGGCTGGGAGACAGTGTAAAGCAGCCTGTGTTGTCTCTCCCGCGTTGGGGCTGGGAGACAGAGTAAAGCAGCCTGTGTTGTCTCTCCCGCGTTGGGGCTGGGAGACAGCGTAAAGCAGCCTGTGTTGTCTCTCCCGCGTTGGGGCTGGGAGACAGCGTAAAGCAGCCTGTGTTGTCTCTCCCGCGTTGGGGCTGGGAGACAGCGTAAAGCAGCCTGTGTTGTCTCTCCCGCGTTGGGGCTGGGAGACAGTGTAAAGCAGCCTGTGTTGTCTCTCCCGCGTTGGGGCTGGGAGACAGTGTAAAGCAGCCTGTGTTGTCTCTCCCGCGTTGGGGCTGGGAGACAGTGTAAAGCAGCCTGTGTTGTCTCTCCCGCGTTGGGGCTGGAAAGACTGTGTAAAGCAGGGTTGTAAAGTTTTTGACGTGGTTCACTGTCAGCTCTAACAGTACAAAGGATTTCTGAGTGTGTAAATTCATTCAACTCTGGATACACCCTTTAGGATGTCTGTCCCTTTGGTCTCTATAGAAACGGTAGAACTCTATCATGACCAAACGTATTCTGATGCATGTCTGTTTGAATCCCTTTGGTCTCTATAGAAACAGTAGAACTCTATCATGGCCAAATGTCCTCTGATGAATGTCTGTTTGAATCCCTTTGGTCAGTATAGAAACAGTAGAACTGTATCATGACCAAACGTATTCTGATGCATGTCTGTTTGAATCCGTTTGGTCTCTATAGAAACAGTACAACTCTATCATGGCAAATGTCCTCTGATGAATGTCTGTTTGAATCCCTTTGGTCTCTATAGAAACAGTGGAACTCTATCATGACCAAGCTTATTCTGATGCATGTTTGTTTTCTTTACTCAGGGAAACGTGTTAGATTGGCTTTATTTTTGAAGCTCCGAGGCAAAGGTTACCCCCTCCGCCCCAAAGAAAACCCTGAAACGTTTGTGTGCTTCTCCTTCCAGCATACTGCGTGTGGTTTAGACTGAAACGCTTAATTTAATCCCCACGCAGTTTTCCTTACCGTAAAATAGATTTATGGAGCTGTGATGAAACGACGGGTGTTGTTATGAGAGAGGACGGGGGCTTCTATTACCGGTCAGAGAGCTCAATTATGACGTGGGATACTGAACTCCACTAACAAAATATACAGAGACATAATATGATTTATTATCTCTTCTGTTTTTGTCTTTGTAAAAGATAACAGCGTGAGTCTGCTTCTCATATAAGGCCTGCTGTGACAGAGGCAGAGGAGGGTTAGGGGAGCAGAGTTGAGGGAAGATGTATGTGGGTCTGCTGGGAAGGGGGGAGGGGCTGGAGATGGAAGAGGAACAGAACAGAGAAGAAATCGAAGAGAGAGGGAGAAGGGGCGGGGGGGGGGGGGTTAAGGATGGAGAGAAAAGGAGGGGGGGTTAAAAGAGGGAGTGAAAAGGAGAGAGAGTGGGGGGGAGCGTAAGAGAAGAAAGAGAACGAGAGAAAGAGAGTGAGGGAGAAAGAAGGAGAGGCAAAGTTAAAGGAGGGAGAGAGAGGGTTAAAGGAGGAGAGAGAGAGAGAGAGAGAGAGAGAGAGAGAGAGAGAGAGAGAGAGAGAGAGAGGGAGAGAGAGAGAGGGGTTAAAGGAGGGAGTGAGAGAGAGGCAGAGAGAGAGAGAGAGAGAGAGAGAGAGAGAGTGAGAGAGAGAGATAAAGGAGGGAGAGAGAGAGAGATAAAGGAGGGAGAGAGAGATAGAGAGAGAGAGAGAGAGAGAGAGAGAGAGAAAGAGCGAGGGAGAGAGAGAGAGATAAAGGAGGGAGAGAGAGATAGAGAGAGAGAGAGAGAGGGTTAAAGGAGGGAGGGAGAGGCAGAGAGAGAGAGAGAGAGAGAGAGAGAGAGAGAGAGAGAGAGAGAGAGAGAGAGAGAGAGAGAGAGAGAGAGAGAGACAGAGAGACAGAGAGAGAGAGAGAGGGAGAGAGAGAACCACAGCCCCAGAGCACACAATGAGCTATGTCTACCTTGGCCTAACAATTTCGGCATCAGGCAGTTTCACTATGGCAGTGAATGCATTGAAAGAAAAAGCTCGTAGAGCCTACTATTCAATAACACGCAAATTCTATAAAATCAGTATTCCAGTCAAAATATGGTGTAAAATGTTCGACAGTGTTATTTAACCAATTGCACTTTATGGAAGTGAAATATGGGGTCCACTCAGTCACCATAGCTACACTAGATGGGACAAGCATCCAACAGAGACCCTGCATGCAGAATTTTTCAGAAATATCTTAAATGTCAAAAGAAAAACATCAACAAATGCATGCAGGACAGAATTAGGCCGGTTCCCATTGATGATAAGCATTCAAAAAAGAGCGCTAAATTTCCTGATGCATCTAAGATCTAGTCCTGAAGACTCGCTTCACTTTAAAGCACTCAAAACCCAAGAACTGAACCCTAAGAAGAGTCCCCTCAGCCAGTTGGTGCTGAGACTGACTAATCATGTTCAACAACAGTCTCACACTAACACTGCTTTAGAAATACAATTTAGTGTCAATCAAATTGTCAAACAAAGCAAAGAGTTATATTTGGAACATTGGAATCAAGAAACTAAAACTCAAAGCAGATTAGACTGTTACCATTCCCTAAACAGAGAATATAAATTGGCTGAATATCTCTCCACTGTCAGAGATATTAAGCAGAGGCAGATCCTTACCAAGTACAGGCTAAGTGACCACCATTTGGCAATCGAAAAAAGGAGATTTAAAAAATCATGGCTTCAAAAAGAGGAAAGGATGTGTGGTCACTGCAAGACAGCTGAGGTTGAAACAGAGATGCACTTCCTTTTAACATGTGAAAAATTCAACAACACAAGACAGCAATACTTTCCCAAATTTGAATTACTAATACCAAATTTTAATAAACTAAATGACAACTACAAATTCAGAGCTCTCCTAGGAGAGGATAATAATGTGGCAAACCTTGCTGCAAAGTACATTTATGTACGCCACAACCTGAGGGATAGTGAGTGATCAACATACACACATGCACACACACCCATCCACCCACCCACCCACACACACACACACACACACACACACACTGACATAAAAATTACAATTCAGAAACAGATACATTAAACACATACATGCAACACAACACAAACAGGGAAACAAGTGATGAAGGACACACACACACACACACACACACACACACAGGCCCACAACACACTGTATTTAGTTTGTACAGTACCTGAGTATTAATGTTTTTACACAAATGCATTTGTAATTGTTTCATAATTTTTTTAACTATCTGTCTTATTGTGATCTATGCAAACCAATCAAAAATTGTATTTGTATTATTTTGTAAACTGCTTTGGCAATATTGTCTACTTGTGTACAGTCATGCCAATAAAGCATTGACATTTTTATTTAAATTGAGAGAGAGAGAGAGAGAGAGAGAGAGAGAGAGAGAGAGAGAGAGAGAGAGAGAGAGAGAGAGAGAGAGAGAGAAGGATGGCGAAGGGGTTAAAGGAGGGAGAGAGAGAGAGAAAGAGAGAGAGAGAGAGGATAGCGAGGGGGTCAGAGGAGGTACCAGAGGTTGTGTTTACGTCTGAGCAGAGAGGCCCCTTAGAGACTCTGGAGAGTCTGTTATCTCTGACGCCGAGCGAACGTTTATTACACCTCTCCTACTCCCAGCCATCCTACTGGCCTCTGAAACCCCCTGTGTGTCCGTCTGTCTGACTGACTTACCACTCGGAGAGACCCCCCTCCTCTCTCTCTCTTTCTCCCCTCGGGCTGAGAGGGATCGTTTATCACACTGAACAACAGGCACGGGGAGGACGATGGTGTTGTTTTAAAGACTTTATCCCATGTCTGCTCTAAGTATGGAACATGGCTTTGAATCAAAGCAGTGGATGGAATGTTTTTCTGAAAGTGACAGTTGGAGAAGTGGATTTATTTTGTATAAGTTCAGACTTAAAGCTGGACTCTTAAAGTTTGATGCATGTACGACAATACACATGAAGCTGGGATAAATACGACTTAACATCTGTCGTTTGTTGAATTGGTTTTCCCACAAATTAACAGTATTATGAGTGTGTAAATACTTAATATAAGTGAAACTTTAATTTAATTTTTTTTCTTTAATTTATACAAAGACAGAGAGAGATTACAGACTTCTAGGAACTATAACGGTGAGGGGTTCGTTGGTTTCTGGGGAAAGCATTGAGAGACGCGCTGAGGACATGTGGTCAATGTGGCATTTCAGGCGTCACTGTAAAAAGAGAGAGAGCACACTCTTCATTAAGCAGAGAAACACCTTAGAGACAGAGGGTGTGTGTGTGTCTGTGTGTGTGTGCGTGTGTGCGTGCGTGCGTATGTGTGTGTGACAGCAATATGAACATGAAGTACCAGTGATTGCTTCTGCAGCGGTTCACACCTATAGGCTGAAGCAGGCCACACGCACGCAGGTTGAGTTTAACCTCGCAAACACGTGTTTATATTTCTAATTATATTTATCATATATATCATCATAATTGTTTGCTTGTTTCATCGAAGAAGGAATAACGCAGCAAGCAGACAATTGATACCAAACCGAGGCAACAATTATTTAGATCACTGTTAGTTCTCCTATAGGCAACAAAGACCTCGTGTGGAGAAGACGAGAGTTCTTTGTGTTAACCCACAAGATGGTGGCGCTCCACTGATCTATTAGAAAGTATAGGAAGTATGTGGTCGGCGATGGAAGTTCATTGTTTCAGACGGAGTCCCTTCGCCAGAGTCATGTCTCCTGGGTCTGAATGTGATAGCCAAGGAGCCTATTGTACGTTGTCAACTGGAACTGCGTCGCAAAAGTCTCTGCTTCACAGTCTTGGCCATTTTACGTAATCCCAGATGGGTTTTTTTTCATATGAAGAAGGGAAACATATTTCGGGGTTAACCAGAGAGGGTCTACAGGAACGTCACACAGCCATGCTGGAATACATTAGGGTGAATTCGGATGTAAATAAGGACCCCCTTTTCCACTTTGGATCGGTCACGGTTAAGTCATCTTTGGGCTCCCCCTGTGTGTTTGCTGACAGGCTGACAATCTGTTTTAGACATGGTGGACTTTTTTTTTCCGTCTTAAGACATGGTGGATGTGGTGAAGGATGGATCTGAATTATATTTTGTGTTTGGAAGATTCCTTTTTGATTCCTCACAGAAATGTAACTTATTTTTTGTAAAAGTAATTTTTGCTACAGGAAAAAGTTGATTATCTATTGTAATCTGGCTTTTATGTTCCACTCAATGCTGTTAATTACATTTTGATCATTCAATGAAGTCGTTTAAATATAGTTGCACGTCCTGTTCATTACTTTTTGAATGGTTGGTCACTGTTTACCTAAACTTCTGTACCAGGTTTGTTTTTCTCCAACAGCAAACTGGTGCAAAGTTGACCAATGTACAGTACTGTGCAAAAGTTTTAGGCAGGTGGGAAGTCTTTAAAGTTAGAAAAAATTTATATATAAAAAAATAAATGTTAATTGTTGATTTTTTTGATCAATTCATAAAATACAAAGTGAGGTAAAAGCAAATCTGTGTCAAATCAACATTTGGGGTATCCACCCTTCGCCTTCAAAAAAGCATCCCCTGCCTAAAACGTATGCACAGTACTGTATGTTCAACAGATGTTCAGTCAACCAAATCCAGTAATAACCACCCCATTTGACTCCTCGTTGTTCCTAGGCTGTGCACTCTGTGCTATTTTAAACCCTATAGAGTTGAATTGACCCCTGAGAGACGAGCGCTGTGACTGGCTGCGGTTTAGGAACGGGACCAAGCAGTCCGTCCATCCGTCTCCATCCACCGCTCCGACACGACATTCCGCTGTGTGTCTCTAGGGAACGGTAACCGAGTCTGGACCGAGTTACAATCGTCTGTCAGCTCTCCCCAGCAGCTTGCGTCTCCAGGGGTGACCTCGCTATGGTTACTAGTAGCACATCCAATAAACAGTGTGATTTGTCTGTCAGATCGTTGGCAGAGGGTAGAGATCTTTTTTTGGTTTGTTCTGCTGCGAGCTGAGGAGTTGGGAGGCTTAAACAGAGAGGGCTGGTTAGCACGGGGGCTGGCGAGAAAGAGGTCACCCTGTGGCTTTGTATACGTGCAAAATCTGAAGAATCCTTGAAACTAAAAAAATTCGTCGGTACAAGTTTTGTTTTCCTGTTATAAATAAGATTCCGCAGTATGTGTTTTGGGGAGAGGGGCACCAAGGGTGAAAGGGAGTCTTTCTTTCACACGGGAGGTTTGGATGCTGGGAGGGTTACCAAGCTGAGAGTTCAACTTATGCAGAGTCACGTACTGCGGCCTCTTTGTGACCACAAAGACTAATGGAGAGAGAGTGATGGAGAGAGAGAGAGAGAGAGAGAGAGAGAGAGAGAGAGAGAGAGAGAGAGAGAGAGAGAGAGAGAGAGAGAGAGAGAGAGAGAGAGAGAGAGAGAGAGAGAGAGAGAGAGAGAGAGAGAGAGAGAGAGAGAGAGAGAGAGAGGAAGGTTTGGAGGGAAACTAGAGAGCAACATACGTTAAGAGATGGAGCAAGAGGTAACGGGGGCAAAGAGGATGAGAGGAGTAAGACAGATTAGGATGAGTATGGAGAGAGGGAGAGAGAGAGTGAGAGAGAGAGAGAGGGAGAGAGAGGGGCAGAGGGAGATGGAGTGGGAGAAGAGGTACAGAATGTCTCCAGCCAGCTCTCCTGCTCTCCTAACTCGTTGCGAAAACAAACCCCCTTCAGAATTGCCCTTCTGGACACAGACCAACAGCAGCACACACACACACACACACACACACACACACACACACACACACACACACACACACACAGACACACACACACACACACACACACACACACACACACACACACACACACACACACACACACACACACACACACACACACACATTCCAGGCTGCAGCCTAGTCAGAGCCATGATAAACATGATATGGGTCATGGATTATTTATGTTGATTCCTGAATATGATTCATTTCTATATGATTTATGTGTTTTATTTAGAAAGTCTGAGACGTGGGACTGTTCATAAGACATGAAGTTTATATAGGAAAAGATGCAGACCACACAAATGTGGACAACGATGATGAGATACTGATATTCAAAATGCCATTTCTATTAAGTGACTAAGTGATTAATATTATTGTCATTATTATTATTATTATTATTATTATTATTATTATTATTATTTTTATTATTATTATTATTATTTTTATTATTGACTATTGATGAGATGTTCTTGTCACTAATAGTACTTCAGTATTCAAATATTATAAATCATACTATGACGAGGTAAAATATTCAGATTGGCCTAAAACTGTGCATTATCCCAGTTTAATTGCAGGGCTATTGCAGCCTTATAACAGTTCCAAATCAATGCTCATATAATTTGATTACTATAATTAAAAAAAGTTCCGACACCTCCCAAAAAAATAAAAAAAAAAAAGCTCCTTTATTGTTACTCAAAATGTAGCAGTAGCTAATCTGTAAAGTAAAGTTAACGTCTTGTTCTGATTCTAAACATTCCTTTTACTCTCACATGTGTCCACTCAGTCAGCTTCCACCTGCGTTCAACTTTGAAAACTATTCTTGCCCAGAGTTGCCAATTTTGGAAAACTGCCTGGCGTTCCTCACACGTACACTCTCGCGCACGCTTTAATCCGTTGATTCTGTGCACTAAATCTACGACAGTGAAAGTAAACTAGAGAGCCGGTTACATAGCGTTTAAATGTACTAACTTACAGATCATTTTTTAAAACAAATAGGCTATCAAAATTGGTTAAAAAACACCCTGGGTGTGTATGTTAATTATCCATGATTGATAGCTGTCCTATAACTTGCTTAGTCAATGCCAGGTTATAGTAGCGTGGATGACTTGCTTGAACGCCTTCTAGGCTGTCGGCAGTGAAGCTTCGCAACTGGCCATACCAATCAGAGAGTAATTTAAGATGCATATAAGTTAAAATGCAGGTATGACAGGGCAAAGAAGATGTTTGTAGAGGCGAATCTGGGCAGCCATTTTACCGGTAATTTACTACACCATTGGTGAAAAAAATAATTTAAAACCAGCAAAGGATTTATAATTCGTGCGCACGAACAGCTAATTCGTTCCCCCGTTTTCTGTAATTTGTGCACAGGAATATCTTATTCGTGGGAACCAATTATATTTTGTGCGCTAATTCGTGGGAACGAATTATAATTCGTGCGCACGAAATTGCTAATTTTTCGCTAATTCGTGCGCACGAATAGCTAATTCGTGGGAACTAATTATATTTTGTGCACACAAATAGCCAATTAGTTCCCAAGTTTTTTTAAATTCGTGTGCAGGATTAGCTAATTCGTGGGAACTAATTATATTTTGTGCACACAAATAGCCAATTAGTTCCCAAGTTTTTTTAAATTTATGTGCACGAAATAGCTAATTCGTGGGAATTTATTATATTTTGTGCTGCATGAAATATCTAATTCATTCCCACATTTTCTGTAATTCGCATGCAAGAGATACCCATGGGAACGAATTAGCAATTTCGTGCACACATTTTATTTCTCAAAGGAATACCTGTCTCTGCTGTAACTATGAAGATTAGGCTCTAGCTGTATCATACTTTTCACTTGCATTTCACATAGCCTACCTGTCTATGATCACACTTGTATTAAATCTCTCAAGACAACAGAGATCACTTTGTACCAACAAATATAAACAGCAAAGAACAGCTGGTATTTGCCATGGAAAAGTATTATCTAATCAAATGCCATGCCATAATTCTCTCCTGACCCAATTAACATTTCAGAGTCAAGGTTGTCAACTAAAAAAAGAGTAGGTAGGCCTACACTACATCCTGTCCAAAAATCAATACGTAACCATTAAGGTATTTCTAATAGTTCTTCATTGATACTTCAGTTTGGAGACCAACGTCCTTGTCTCACACTGGACAGTCATGGAGAAAGCTAAGGATTTAGTGGGACATGTTTATCATGACCATCAGTTTAAATGGAAGTCAGCGGTGGTCCAACTAAGCAGTCAAAAGAAAAATGTAAAATTGTCTAGTTTAGGATTTATTATGGGTCGTGTCTCTCAGTAACCGCTTCATATCCTGACATCTCATCGTGTTGAGTCAATTTCTTGAAGTTTTATGTATGGATTTTTCCTGATCGTTTATTAGGATTATTGAATTCTACAGTGACATAACAATTCCATTAACTTAAATAGCCCACGGGACTCAGAAACATAAAACATGTGTTTTAAATGTGTTGTGGAGTTCTCCAGAGCTTTTGTAGCAAAAGCAGTTGTAAATTTTTATGATTGAAAATGGACATAACTGTGTCTTCACTCAGAATCTGGAATAAGTCACATAATTGTCAGATAGCTGTAATGTAACTTCTAATATAGTTGAACTTATTTAGTGGTTGAACACTACTACTACTAGCATAATATTGAAATACTTTGATTTGTAGAAAAAACGTAAATATACTACGTATGTAATGTACCATAAAATACAATGCAGTTCTTCAGTCCTTGGTGGGTGAGTTCTGTGAATCAGCCGTCTTGAGGTTGATTTAAGTGTTCTCCTCTGAGCATGACAGAGATCTTATAGTCGAGTGGTTTAAGTGTGAGCCCGTAGGAGCACTCCAGGGAGAGCTCCTGACTGGGGTCCCTCTCGAAGCTGCACTGGTGAAGCAAGATGGCCGTGAACAGGAATACCTCCACCTTGGCAATCTGGTCCCCAATACACCTTCTCTTACCTGCTGAGAATATCATCACCTCATTGGTCAGGTCCTTGTCCAGAGCCCCGCCCTCGTCCAGGAAGCGAGAGGGGTTGAAGACGTGGGGCTCCTTCCACTTCAGAGGGTCGTGGTTGACGGACCACTGGTTGATGAACACCACGGTGTCTTTGGGGATGTGGAGGCCTTGGATGGTGACGTTGGCCGTGGTGGAGTGGGGGATGGTGACGGGGACGAAGCTGGTGTAGCGCATGACCTCGTAGATGAAGGCGTCCAGGTAGGCCAGGCTGCCGCGGTCCTCAATGGATGGCAGTCTGTCACGGCCCACTACCTTGTCTATGAGCTCCTGCAGGCGTCGCTGGATGTGGGGGTGTTTGGCCAGGAGGAGGAGGATCCAGTGGAGGGCTGTTGAGACCGTGTCCAGCCCCGCACCAATCAGATCGGAGACCGTCGCCTCCGTGTGGGCCTCCGTCAGCCCTGATTGGTTGTCGGACCGGTCAACCACTCCGATGAAAGCGTCGCTCATGTCCCGTGTAACCTCGGGGTCAAAGGTTTCCCTGTGCTGAGTCACCTTGTCTTTGACGAACATAAAGAACTCATGGTTGAGGTTTTTGAAGTCCTGGTAAAGGCTGCGCACGGGGTTGGGAAACGCTCTTAACCACGGCATGACGTCCACTAAGCTGCCAGCTCCCACAGTCTGTCCAAACCTATCCACCTTACCAAGCAGGGCCTTGAACTCCAAGTCTTCATGCCCATAACGCTTCCCAAAGCACAGGGCACAGATGACGTTAGCAGCAGCTATGGTTAGCATGTGAGCGGGGTTGAAATGCTGCCCCTCAGAGCTGAGCTGAAGGAGCATGTCCACTAGGTCAGTAGCCTCGGCTGATATGTGTTTCTCAAAGGCTTTCTTGGTCTGGCTGTTGGCTGAAGAAAAAGCCCTTATTGTAGACTGAGCTAGTTTCCTATGTGTCTTCCACTGTTTGCTGTAATTTGTAAACGTCATGCTATTTCCTCCTGCAATGGACTGGAAAGACACAAAGTTGGGTCTACCTGCAAACTCTGTGCTGTGTTGGACCAGAGCTTGTCTTATGGCTTGGTCTCCGTTCAGCACCACTATGTTGTTGTAGCCCAGCCGTATCTGGTAGACGTTGCCGTACTTCTTAGCCAGTTTGGAGAAGGTGATGTGAGGCATCTGACCCAGTTGCATGGCGTTGCCCACCAACGGCCAGGCAAAGGGACCTGGTAGTCTCCTCTTCAGACGAAGGTTCCTCACCCACAGACAGGCTTCCAGACAGAACAGCATGAAGAAGGAGACCACCAGAGCTGGCTGGACCTGACCGCTCCATTCCTTAAGGATGCTGCTGGGCTGCACCTCAAACTCAGAGTCCACAGCCATGCTGGAAAAATGCCGGAACTCTGACTTTCAAACTTGACCTTTTTTTATTTGATTATATTTCTCTTTTTACTTTAAATTGGTGCTGATCAAAGTTAAAATGCTTTCTGGTTGTTATACCTGGTTCATAGTGCCAGTTAGTAACAATGCGAGTCCTCAGGGGTAGTCCCAGTTCCTGCTCTCCTCTCCTTCCTTCTCGCTTAGGGCACTGGTTTAGGGTGAGTAGTCGGCAGTGGTGCAGGGTCAGGCACCAGATGACTGGACTGGAGTAATGCAGGACCCCGTCTTGACACCCTGTCTTATACAACTCTGCGGAGGGAGTGGTCAAACCCTCAGGTTCCTATCATAACTCCTCCCATCGTTGCTCAGTGTATGCTTTTAGTGGGCTATTTATACCTGTCAGTGGGGCCCAATTCAGTGGAGTGTCCTAAACCTAACGCTCCCTGGTCAGAGGGAGGGAGGAAGGCAGGAAGAAGGAAGGAAGGAAGGAAGGAAGGAAGGAAGGAAGGAAGGAAGGAAGGAAATGGAGTAGGACAAAAGGGATGGAGGAATGGAGGAAAATAGAGAGAGAAGCTCCTAACGGCACAAATTATATTTATAATAATATTTAATATTTATAGTTGATGAACACATCCAAGGTTCCTCATCTCTGCTTTGATGGCTTCTTCTGGCATTTGAAAAAATGGAAGATATTTAACAAAAGATAAAAGTAAAGTTTTAAATGTAACTATAGAATCATACATAGAATAGAATAGAATAGAATGCCTTTTATTGTCATTATACACAGGTACAATGAGATTAAGCAACCACCAAACAGTGCAGTACAGAGTAAAACAGGAATAAGATAAGATAAAATAAAATAAATAAAAGTATAAAATAAGATAAGATAAGATGGGTACGTAGTCCCGATAAAAATATATCCACATGTCTATGTACATTGCAGTAAGAAAATATCTAAATCTATGTATGAAATTCACAGCTGAAAAATACGTCTATACAGGTATTGCACGGAATTAACAGGTATTGCACGGAATTAAATAAATATACCTATATGACTATTGCACAGGGGTTACAAATTTGAGTTCAGCAGGGTTATTGCCTGGGGGAAGAAGCTGTTTTTAAATCTGTTTGTTCTGGTCTTGAGGGAATAAGTGTAACATTGTTTTTCCATCGTTTCAAATAGATGATTTGGTTTTTTAATAACCCTAATTTCTTTCTCATCATGCAACAGCCTGTTTTAAAAGATCAAAAATGCAATTTAACTGTCCCTTTGAAAATGTCCATAAGATATTTTTAGAGAATACAGTTTTATTTCTGAAATCGGTTTTTTGCCTAACCATTACAGCTAAACTACAAACTTCGCTATGAATCGAATCCAAGATGGGAACATGAAAGGTTTTGGAATTTGGATCTGGGTATAGAACAGATATAAACAACTTGCTTCATATTTTCCATAAAAGTTTATATTTACTCCATACTTAGACAGGGATAATGGTCTTCATAAAAGTAAATGGGATAATTGATCATTGAGGACTGTGGCTGTATCAGAACAGTTAAAGCAGAACGCACGGTATTACCCTGGCAACAACACTGGTTATAGAACTTGTGGTCTGAACAAGTATCTTTAAAACATAAGACATAAACCTGCTTTTCAATCATGCTTGGTTGTAATTTCACTACTATAAAACACAGTTCCTAGAGCTATGACAAAGTCATAGCGATGCCTAGAGCATATATCTAAGAGCCAAACCGGATCACACGTCACATATTTTAAGATAGCTGTTGCTGTTTTGACACGAGGGGTAAATATTAAGTTTAGATTTAGAAACACATTTTCACAAAACATGTCACATTTATGAAAATTGTAATATAATTTAAAATAAAATTATAAAATACAATTATGATCACACAAAAAAAAAGACAAAAAAGTGATGAAATACTAGTTGACTTTGTATTATATAGGCCTATGTATAGTTCTTGGGGGAGAGTGTATTTTCTTTCCAGTATATACTAGCCTGAAGTAGCAATATACATCTCGTTCCCTTTTTAAATAAAAAGAGCTCCAGCACAAGGCTTCACAAAGAAGGAGGGACTATATTAACTTGGTTTCAACTGGAGGGGCCAACCAAGGCCAACCAAGGCCAACCAAGGCCAATTTAGGCCAAACCAGGCCAAATAAGGTTTACTGTTGTGTGTATCATAGAATATTTTTGATATACTGTATATCATAGAGTTTATTCTATTCAACATGTTATGTAATTGTCTGTTGAGTCTGCAGTGTGTGATCTGGCAGAGCCTAGACTGAACAGCTCCAGGCAGTTTACAATGGGATTAAGATCATCATATGTAAATGTGTTATCTTAGATTTATTATCGTGTTCACGTTTGAGTTTTTGTCTTTAAGAAGGTGAAGTAATATTAAGTATAACCACTTGCCAGTTTTAAAAATCTCTTTATTTGTTCATCATATAGCTTATTTTTCTCAATCATATAAACCCAGTGAACAAAACACCAATAACAAATTTGTTCTTTTCTGTGATGGGTCTTTACCAAGACACTGAATATTTGTGGTAGGTTGGGTTTCTTGCCTGTAAAGAAAATGTCAGAGACAGAAACGTTTTCCTGAAAATAAACTCTTTTGTTTAAGTAAAAAGAAGACCCACGTGTAGCTTTGAGAGTCTTCAGGTGAAAACACACAGCTTCGTTTGCAGATATCGATATTACAGCTATGACTTTTAAGACGTTGCCTTGGTGTGCCTCATGACAGGTGGTTTGGGTGATTCGAGTGCTGCGGTTCGGGACTGCTGCCCTGCACTTAAGCAGAACACTAGTCCAAAAGTGCTCTCTGAGCTGATCTGGCTTTTTAAGGCCCATCTTTGAAGCCTGCAGTCCAGTTTCTCCTCTAAACCAAAGTCGTGGGAATTCTACGTGTGAGTATTTGTTAGTCAACTAGTCCGTTTGTATCATTGCATAAATGTTCATGAGCTCAAATGCCTTTGTTACAGTAGATAGTGAAATTGATTATAACATTATACAATTATGAGATTTGTCATTCCTGAAATATATAAACTGTATATGCTGTCACTGCGTGAATACTTATTGTAACGACGCCTTCATTTTGATCAACGAAACCAGCATTGGTTTTTCAACTGTATCAACATTCACTACATTCACAAGCATTTCATTTGCATAATGTATTTTGCTATAACAGGAATGTCCCTGCACATATCATACAAATATATGCTTAATATTGTATACAAACTTAGCGGATAACTCAAAATGTATATAAAACATATTGTGAATGATCAAGTACATATTTTGAGAAACATAACCTGCTTTAACAATTGAACCACAACATGCTGAATGTAATCACATAATTTTCACCATGCATCAACAACAATGCAAACATATAGGATATGTAAGGTTATTCATTAAATATTAAATATGAAAAATGTTAAAACAGTAATCAGTGCAGGTTTGCTAATACTCACTGTTAAGTGTCATTGGTGAAACATAGTGTGTATTCTTAGCTGGCCATTGATCCCAGTGTGTGTATTGCATGTGTGCGTGTGTGTGTGTGTGTGTGTGTGTGTGTGTGTGTGTGTGTGTGTGTGTGTGTGTGTGTGTGTGTGTGTGTGGTGTGTTCATGCCGGGGAAACCAGACCCAGCAGTTTGCCGCGGAGCTTGGCTGTGATGTTAAAGGGGAGTGGCTTAAGGCTCAGACCGTACGAGCAGTCCATGGTAACAACCTCTGAGGGGTCACTCTCAAAGGTCACCTGATGGAGCAACACGGCGGAGAACAGAAAGGTCTCCACCTTGGCGATCTGGTCCCCGATGCACCTCCGCTTCCCCCTGGAGAAGATCATCACCTCATTGGTCAGGTCCTTGTCCAGAGCCCCGCCTTCGTCCAGGAAGCGAGAGGGGTTGAAGACGTGGGGCTCCTTCCACTTCAGAGGGTCGTGGTTGACGGACCACTGGTTGATGAACACCACGGTGTCTTTGGGGATGTGGAGGCCTTGGATGGTGACGTCGGCCGTGGTGGAGTGGGGGATGGTGACGGGGACGAAGCTGGTGTAGCGCATGACCTCGTAGATGAAGGCGTCCAGGTAGGCCAGGCTGCCGCGGTCCTCAATGGATGGCAGTCTGTCACGGCCCACTACCTTGTCTATGAGCTCCTGCAGGCGTCGCTGGATGTGGGGGTACTTGACCAGCAGCAGGGTGATCCACTGCAGCATGGTGGACATGGTGTCCTGCCCGGCGCCTATGAGATCCGTGACCGTCCCCTCCACAAAGGCCTTGCTGAGCACGTTCTCCTTCCCGTGCTCGATCACGTTTATGAACGCGTCGCTCATGTCCCGGGTCACCTCGGGGTCAAAGGTGTCCCTGTGCTGGGTCACCTTGTCCTTGACGAAAGAGAAGAAATCGTGGTTGAGGTCTTTGAAGTCCTGGTAGACGCTGCGGACGGGGTTGGGGAAGGATTGGAGCCAGGGCATGACGTCCACCAGGCTTCCTGCTCCCACTGTCTGCCCAAACTTATCCACCCTCCCCAGCAGGGTCCTAAATTCCAGGTCGTCGTGACTGTAACGTTTCCCAAAGCACAGGGCACAGATGACGTTAGCCGCGGCCACTGTAAATTCATTGGTTGGGTTAAAGTAGCATTTGTCTGTGCTCAGTCTCAGAAATACTTGCACTAGATCCATTGCCTCGGCCACGATGTGCTTCTCAAAGGTTTTCTTAGTGTCACTGTTAGCCGAGGAGAAAGCTCTGATGGTAGACATGGCTATTCTCCTGTGCATTTTCCACTGTTTGCCATAGTTTGTAAAAGTCAAGCTATTGCCTCCTGATATGGACTGGAAAGACGCAAAGTTGGGTCTGCCTGCAAACTCTGTGCTGTGTTGGACCAGAGCTTGTCTAATAGCTTGGTCTCCGTTCAGCACCACTATGTTGTTGTAGCCCAGCCGTATCTGGTAGACGTTGCCGTACTTCTTAGCCAGTTTGGAGAAGGTGATGTGAGGCATCTGACCCAGTTGCATGGCGTTGCCCACCAACGGCCAGGCAAAGGGACCTGGCAGTCTCCTCTTCAGACGAAGGTTCCTCACCCACAGACAGGCTTCCAGACAGAACAGCATGAAGAAGGAGACCACCAAAGCTGGCTGGACCTGACCGCTCCATTCCTTAAGGATGCTGCTGGGCTGCACCTCAAACTCAGAGTCCACAGCCATGCTCATATAGTATTATTCCCTCCAACTACTTTTACTCAAAAAAGTTAAACCAAAAAGTGTTTTCTTTAAAATAGAAAATAAAATATGGACATTATATATTAGAAACACAAATATTTTTGAGCTTCAGTAAAACTTGCAAACTATGCCATAACTCAGTCTTAGTTCAAATATAATTAAAGTAAGCCTATTGAATTATAGCAAGGCTGTTTTCTTTAGCAAGTCCCTTCAGTAAGATTTAGGACTATAGAGTCTGGATCTGCTTCAGTGCAGCTTCTTATATGTTGGCTGTAGGTGGGCAGGGCAGCAGAAGTTGTATACTCCTCCCATTGTGGCAGCCCGCGCGAACCAAGAGAACACTTATTTTATACTGTTGGACCTGGAGGCACGAGCTGGGGGAAGCACGAGTGCTCACTGAGCAACCGCTGACTGTATAGGGCAGGGAGCCTTTGCGATTGAGAAAGGTTTTGTTAAAAATGGTGTGAGCCAAGTATTATAAGTCAACGCATTTAAAATATTACTTTTTAATTGAGAGTTTTTTTTTAAACTTCAGTGAAGTCAGTGCTTAACAATAAATAAATATTATTTTTAAAAACTTTGTTGAACTTGTAAGCTTGGTCACTTGGTCCTTTTTTTCTTGACAAAGTGATAATTATGTACTATTGTTGCCAAGTTGGACGTTGTCCACAGATTCGTTTGGGTACAATTTTATTGAAATTGCCGTTTGCTTGTGTGCGCGTTTGGCTGCTGTAAAGATTACCTATTGTGATTTATTTTTTAATCTATTATATTTGACTATGAATACCCTTCCGTGAGCTGGTAGAAAGTTTAGGATGTTATTTTTGTTCAATTGTAGGAAATCCAATTTTTTTATGTAACCTGCTTCCTGCGCTGCCTTGATCCTAGTTGCCTCGGTTCAGATGTGCGCGTGCGAAAGTCTGAAGTTCACTGAAAGTTGCGCACGACATGTGTTTGCTCCCGAATCTCCCTACTCTCTTAATAAATACTTTCCATGTTTTGAGTATTTTAGTGCAGGCAAGTGGTTCGCTGCTATTACATTTCCCCCCCAAAAATTATATTATATATGTATATATATATATATATATATATATATATATATATATATATATATATATATATATATATATATATATATATATATATATATATATATATATATATATATATATATATATATATTTAATAATAGTCCATATAAACCGTTATTCATAGGTTATTATGCATGCAGCCTGTATAGCCCAGAATATATCAGGAAATAACTTTCGTGAATGCATGCAGTTAGAAGATTAATTCTATATGAATTATTTGTATAAGATGTTGGCTATTATCTCACATAGGTCTGCATAACTTGGCATCATATAACTTATATGGCATCAAAATAGGTAATGGACTTTTGTTTACCTGAGATTGAATGCTTATCTAGCCAACTTTAAACACAATACTGCAGCATACCTTGCTGTTAAACAATGTATAATGGTGTTAGGTATCATGCATGCTAAGGATGTCTCTCGGCTTTTACGAGGCATTAGAGTGATTTTTGCATGGTAGTATCAGTTGTTAGGATGTACAGCTGATGACTTGATTTCTTCCGGACAACCTATGCCTTTGCTATTCTCGTCAGGCTATACTGGCCAAAGCTTATAGGGAGTTATGAAGATTCTCAGAGAATCAGTAACACAGTATTGCTATCTGAATCAAAATATGTATTTTAGATATTACAATGATGCTATATTATTATTATTATTATTATTATTATTATTATTATTATTATTATTATTATTAATAATAATAATAATAATAATAATAATTTGTATTATTATTAACTGATCTGATAGGCTCATTCTTTGTAATGACACATACAACATTCTTAACTCTACATATGGCTATCTTTGTCTTTAACATGTTGGGTTCTATTGCGGTATGATGGCATTATTATAATTACTACAATGTGAATGTTGTGTTTAGATGTTTGAATTCTTCAGCAGTCATGTTTAGCTGTTAAAGTTTATCTTTGCGTTACAACGTATATTCTCGTCCTTACCTCTAATAACCTTGGGTTCAATGGCACATTTCAGTTACTAAAGCTACACTTTTTCATCCCTTGTGCCAAAGACAGAATTCCTGTTTCTTCTTTACCCCGCGCGCACCAAATGTCGGCAGTTTATTTTCGCAGAGCGGTAATGACCCTAATTGACGCCACTAAAACATTTCCTTAGCGAGGCGGTGAGTTAGAGGGACAAAGTCGTCTGTGATACCCTAGCACAAGCTCACATTATGGAGAATGACTACCAAGGTGATAGCGCGTGGGTCATGAGGGAGGATGGGGGAATCTATCGAAAGTTTTTTTGGGGGAAAATGCTTGTTTTACGGATTTCTTTTTCCGCCTATTCATGGCTCACATATTTTGGTTGGTGTTAACTTTTCCCTTCCAACGGGAATTGACTGAAAAAGTTCAGCAAGCATACGTTTACAGTAAATATTCATTTGATTGGAGTTTCTGAAGTGGGTGACGCCTTTTGACTGAGAATAGAAAATAGTTTCAAGCACTCACAACTATTTTTGGTTCCCTCTTAAAAAAGAAAGAAAGAAAGAAACAAGACAGAAAAGGTTAAAGGGGGGGAAAAAGAGAATGTTTATTATTGAAAGTTTCTGGTTCCTGAGGGGATGTGAAATGGAAACCAGGTAAGCTGTGGAGAAACGCACAGCGGCTTTCAGCTCTACAGGAACACTAAACATGCACCATGGCTCCATATTTCAAGCACATTTAATAGGTTGTCACTGTTCTAATGGGTTTAACATAGCGGGGGCGTTTACACTGCCCCCCCCCCCCCCATATTCCAGGAAGTTCAGGATATGGTCAAAACAACTAACCATACAACTGTGAGGAATAGATAAAAAATAATGTTTGTATGCTGTTATTTTTGTTGCGAAATTTCAAATTTATAGGCGCAAGGACATTGCATTTAATGGTTAACTGTTAAATCTATATGAAGATATAAAGAATACCCACCCACTGAATTGGCAGAATCATGGCTAAAGTATGCCAGATTTTTTCCTGGAGGAGGTGCAACATTTTGCTATAACACTTAATTATTTCACATAAAGGCATCTGTGTGAGTATATACAGTAAATTTGTTAAATACATTCCAATCCTTTCGATTAATACAATAGAGCATAGCTAAATAATAATAGAGAAACAGTT
>JAPMUY010007261.1:50000-54311 GCA_026901105.3 Galaxias olidus
TATGGACAAGTTTTACTAATGAACAAAGTGAGGTCCACAATGACTAGCCCATCGGGCCCACAATCAGCTAGAGGACCATTAGGAACATACCGAACTACATGTTTTGATATCTTCTCAAGGCTCGTATGTATGTTCATAGGACCTGCATGCCTCAGGCTCTTCTGGTCCTGTGGGTCCATCTCGTAGTTGTAGGTACAGAACTAGAAGGCAGGCTTTGGACCGTCTGCATCGTTGGGGCCGTAGATAATGTACTCCGCAGAGAGACAAAGCACACATTTTTTTGGCCAAACGTAAAAATAATGAAATTAATCTTTCTCATAAATCATGAAAATCGCGTAAATATTTCAGTTTGTTGGCTGGGGGACCTGAGAAACTGTAAAAGTCGTTTTGTCAAGCTGGAAGTTGGAACTCGTGAACCTGTCAAGGAGCAAAGCCCAAGAGTGTCAAGGTTGTGGGTGTGTGCGCATGTGTGTGTGTGTGTGTGTGTGTGTGGGTTTGTGGGTGTGTGGATGTGTGTGTGTGTGTGTGTGTGTGTGTGTGTGTGTGTGTGTGTGTGTGTGTGTGTGTGTGTGTGTGTGTGTGGGTGGTCATGCTTGGCCCGTGCGTGATATGTGTGGCATGCCGCAGCCACACGCACAACGAGCTGTAAATTGTGAGAAGTAATTACTGGAACCAGCGCCAGCGGACTGAATTCCTCCTCAGAATCAGGAAGTGAGTGAAACCGCTGCCCAATCGGAGCCTGATGGCTGTACAGATCTAAAGAGCCTTACCTCCTCGTAAACGCACGACCTGGCCCCAGAACATAGAACTGAAACGAGTAGAACAGACAGAAACCCCGAGAAGCTCTCACGAAGACGTGGTGGGATGAAGAATGCAGAGAGTATTAATCCGTTGTCAAGGGCGAGGTTGTCAGGGGCGAGGACACAAACACATTTTAGTTTCTGTGTTCGTTTGCTTGTTTAGATATGCAAAAACATTGCCACAAACTGCCTGTGGGGACATGTTATTTACGCAAATGAGTCCATTGACTGTCCTTTCTCAAAGGGGCCTTGTGGTGAGGTTATTATGTCATAAGAAAATGTTGTTTTAATTCAGACTTACCTCACTCGCTGGCACATCCGTTGCTGTTACATTCGACATGAGGTTACTGTGTGTAATGTTCAGTTTCTCTCTTGGTGGAATTGATGCACCTCAACCTCATTCGAAATGCGGTCACTGATTAGGATAAAGAGACAAACTTTTAAGAAAAGTCTGGAGAATTTGAATGGAATGATTACATGACTACTGAATGCCTTTACGTAAATAGTTTTTTATATGTATAATAGTAATCACAATGACATAATGGCCTTTATTTGTGTAGCATATATAATATCGACAAAAACACAAAAAAGTGGTTTCTTTTTGGACACGGTTTCTGACAGTCTTACGTGTGCCCAATGCCCTAGGACGTGGTTTCTGACAGTCTAACGTGTGCCTAATGTCCTAGGACATAGTTTCTGACAGTCTGACGTGTGCCTAATGCCCTAGGACATGGTTTCTGACAGTCTAACGTGTGCCTAATGCCCTAGGACATGATTGCTGACTGTCTAACGTGTGCCTATTGCCCTAGGACATGGTTTCTGACAGTCTGGCGTGTGCCTAATGCCCTAGGACATGGTTTCTGACAGTCTAACGTGTGCCTAATGCCCTAGGACATGGTTTCTGACAGTCTAACGTGTGCCTAATGCTCTAGGACATGGTTTCTGACAGTCTTACGTGTGCCTAAAGCCCTAGGACATGGTTTCTGACAGTCTAACGTGTGCCTAATGCCCTAGGACATGGTTTCTGACAGTCTGACGTATGCCTAATGCCCTAGGACATGGTTTCTGACAGTCTGACGTGTGCCTAATGCCCTAGGACATGGTTTCTGACAGTCTAACATGTACCTAATGCCCTAGGACATGGTTTTGACTCAGCCTAACTTATATGTAATAAATCTTCAGGGTCACACAGTGACGTCACACAGAGACCCAGAAAGGCAGTCGGGGTCCCGGCAGACCCAACAGACCCGACAGACCCGACAGGCCCAGCGGCACTGCTCCTCTTCCTGGTGTCAGACGCTGGTCATGCCGTGGTAATGGATTTAGCCTCCGGTGTCTGGTTCCCCTGCCAACATGCACGTTCTTTCACACCCTGAAACACATGAAAGCCCTGACCTCCATGGGGATGGATCGATGGATGGTCATATTGTCTGGAATGGCCCCTGAAGCAACAAGGGGGATGGATTTGGGTCGAGAGGATTTATAGACTGATTGATTTGATTGGTGCTGTGTTTCTCTTTACCGTTCCCCATGACCATGAGATGCTGAGCAGGCCATGCTACAGGGGACTGGGAGGGAAATTGTACACTCCCTGGAATTTATCTCATATCTAATACAAGTTAATCCAAATATATGTTTTGAAGAATAGTATTGAATAGAATAAGGATAGTGTTTTATAATAAATAAAACAATCTCTGGTCTTTCTTTAGGGCCCCTGTTGCTGAACTAGACATTCACAGGACTAGGATAGTGGTCAAAAAAGCTGCTGTAAAGGTGCCTACAGACTGAGCTAACATTGACAAACAAACAGCAGCAAACAAACACCAAGAGCCAACAGTGTTGGGTAGGTGTGCGCCATGCATATGTGTTTGCTGGTGTCTACTGGCCAATGTTAGCTCAGTCTGTTAGCACTTTATAGGGCACCAGATTATGAATGCCTCCTGGACTGAGGCTCAAACATGCATAGGATAGCCTGGGACAGCACACATGCATAGGATAGCCTGGGACAGCACACATGCATAGGATAGCCTGGGACAGCACACATGCATAGGATAGCCTGGGACAGCACACATGCATAGGATAGCCTGGGAGAGCCACTGGTTTGATTCAGGGCCGAGCTGGTTTCAATCAATCAAAAAAGTTAAGGCTTATAATTCATCGCAGAGACAAGAAAGTAGTGTTGTTTTCCCTCTTTACTATAGCTGATGAATAACTTTGCCAGTTTAAATGTTCTCATCAGGAACTGTAATAAACTGTAACTGGTTTTGTTTTTAGTGACCTCTCACCAGGAGGGATGGACGCTCTCCATTTCCACCGTTTCCAAAAGATGTTGTCAAAGTAGTTCATAGTGTTGTGTTGTCGTGGCTGTCACCAGCAGGTCTGTGCTACTCCTCCTACTCTCTGCCTTGCACTTGTGTTCTTGGCGTCTAAACCTCGTTGAAGTTGTCATCCAACGTTTGGTGGCTGCGTCGACGATTGTTAGAACTCGTAAAGGCAAGCAATGGTTGCAGTGTGGATCAGTGTGGCAGTTTGCAGTCAAAGCTGTTGTAGAAGTGTGTATGATTGTTATGGGTTTTTAGTGCATACAGTTTGTAGCTAAAGCTCTAGTTGCATTGTGGATCATTGTGGCAGTTTGCAGTCAAAGCTGTTGTAGAAGTGTGTATAATAGTTACAGGTTTTTAGTGCATACAGTTTGCAGTCAAAGCTATGGTTGTTTAAAACGTGTAATGGCAGAAAACTTGAGTTTTCTGACTGGAGAGGGGGTTTACTGTAATAAACTGAAAATTGCTCTTTCAGGATCTGGTTGCATGACAGAACATTCATCCTTCTCTTTCTCTCTCCTCATTCATAGTCTTTCTTTTTTCTCTCTCTCTCTCTTTCCTTAAATTGTTAACATAGTTTATTGTGAGCGATGTCCTTCCAGGGAGAAAAGCTGTTCTTCTCTGAGCATGCCAGACAGAAGACCGTGAAGTGATTGTGTGTGTGTGTGTGTGTGTGTGTGTGTTTATGTGTGTGTGTGTGTGTGTGTGTGTATGTGTGTATGTGTGAGTGTGTGTGTGTGTATGTGTGTCTGTGTGTGTGTTTATGTGTGTGTGTGTGTGTGTGTGTTTATATGTGTGTGGGTGTGTTTATAATTGTGTGTGTGTTTATGTGTGTGTGTGTGTGTGTGTGTGTGTGTGTGTGTGTGTTTATATGTGTGTGTGTGTGTGTTTATGTGTGTGTGTTTATGTGTGTGTGTGTGTGTGTGTGTGTGTGTGTGTGTGTGTTTCTGGCTCAGCTTGACTTCCGACACGTTCAGGCTCCGTGTTCTGTTTTGCGTACGTTGTCACGGCAACCCGTCAGAGGCTCAGGACTGGTCACACGTGTTTCTACCTACGGGGAGGGAGGGAGGGAGAAACACACGTTCAGCGCCGTTTAACGACACACTCAACACACTCAGTAAGGCTTCTTCAGCCTCCAGCTGTGTAGAGCACACTGTCCCGTTTCTCTCTCTAGTCCCTGAATCAAAATA
>JAPMUY010007268.1:0-53854 GCA_026901105.3 Galaxias olidus
TGGCTATACAAACCAGCACAGCCTTTTCAAAGCAGTTCATGAAAAGAGAGTACAAATCTTAGGGAGTGATTGATGGAATTGTTTTATTGCAACGCTTTAGCAATAGGAAGGATTGTTGAACATTTCTACACTAGCTAAGTCAGTCATTTTAAAATCGTGCTTTGCGTTTACACGCCTTCATTTTCAAACACTGGGTATAGAGCCGGAGGTTATATCTTATAATCGCTCGGCATGACTGCGTGTTATATGATATGAGCGCTGTGTTATAGCCACTGAGATTTGCGACAAAGTGTAAATGTTCACTTCGTTGTGATGTGTGAAGCGCATCCCGTTTCTTAGAGGACATCCTGTTGTCCTGTGGGGTGCTGCTTGGTGCCGCGGAGAGAGAGAGGGAGAGTTCCAGGCGACTGGTTCGGCAGTCCCTAATCCTCACACTGATTATGCAGTGCATGGTTGAGCCGTTGCCACGGAGACGGGCCCGTGTTTGCAAGCAGGCCCAGTTTCCCTTTCGGCTTTATCAAACCAGAAAAAAATTCCAAAAGAGGACAACTCTAACTTGACCATTATTACCGTTAAAATGCACTCTTTTATTTATAAAAAAATACAGAGTACAGACATACAGATTAAAATACACAAGACAGACATACAGATTAAATACCACAGTAAGAAGCATGGATTCCTTTGACGTAATTACAGTCAATCAGTTTTGGGGTATTATAGTCTTAATGACAATGGGCGACACTCAGCCCTGGTTTTGAGTCCCTATACCCCCCCCCCAGTCCTTCTGATCCAGTCCACATTCATGGCCAGCCTTCTGAACACGGGGGGCCATCGCCCATCCCTGGGTCTTCTGGAACACTGTTGAGTTTCTGCCCTGGCTGGCATGCGACATGGCCCTACCAATGCCACAGTGAGTGGCACCACCAGCGCAGTTGTTGTCGGGATTTACGGCGCCAGGGTCAAAGGTTTATTTAGAACGGTCTTGTTAGTGCACGTCTAAAATAAGGAGGGGGGGGGGGGGGTCTTTTTCAGCGCTCGCTCCCCTCCTGCCTCCTGACGCCTGCGGGGCTGAGGATATGAGACAGTCCTCCGGAAGACGGGCCGCCACACGCACCTCTGGTGAGTCCCCCTCGGAGGGTGGAAGCTGGATGCGCTGTGCAAATCATATTCCCCGTTGACGCCTGGCCTGTATGTGTGCATTTACACCTCGGATGCCCAAACACCTCGTTGGTAGGCTAATTTGTCTGAGAGTCTTTCGATAGGTGATATGCCATCTTAAAAAAGTAGATACATACAGTATATGCATATTCATATATTAAAGAGAAAATATTTCACATTTTATACATCAAGGAATGAAAAGGAAATCTGTGTTTTTTGTATTGTGAATGTCCTTGTTTGTCTAGAACCACCCAAACCCAATCTTTGTTTTCTCACCACATGGAACATCGCTGTCTAGACGCATCTTTCCTCCAAAGCGCGGAGCCCCACCTCCCAAGAAAACGTCCTCTCTCCTTCCTCCTCGACCATTGTTGGCTTTACATTGACCTTTCTTCCCGACTGTCTGGCCTCCATTGTGGACGAACAATACGACTGCCACCGTCGCTTCCTAAACATGTAGGGGCATTACAATCCCCCCACATTATACCCCACGGGGGTAGTTGGGGCCGGGGGTGGGGCCTTCCCCCCCAAAACGGTCATGCCATTCAGGATGGAGTTCAAACGCCAGGGAATATCTTCAAACCCCCCATCACCCACTCCCTCTCGATCCCACCCCATCCTGATCGCTTCACTCCGCTGAGCACGGGCGGCTGCGTCCAAGAGCCGTCAGTCAAAGCGCATGGCAACCGGCGGGGTCAAGTTCCAGAGAAAACAGCGCTCCTGTGAGACAGACACAATGAGGACCACAGTGGTGTGCAGGCCAACCGGCCGGCCCGCCAAGTTCTGGTGTATATATTTCTACGTTCCGTTCTGTGGACTTCACGTCTAAACACTGAGAGACGACAGTCCTTCTTGAAGTTTGTTGTCAAACTGACGTTTCAAGAGTAGACCACCAAGCCAACTCTTTTTTTTTTCTTTTTTTTTCCCCAAACGAACAGGGACAGCTAGGAGAGAAAGTTTGAGTCTGGAGCCGGTCCCGTCACATCATGTTTACGTTGGGATAGAGTGTCACATCTGCACGTACCGGCTCCTCAATCGAACGCCTGCGCCTCTGTCTCGGGGGCTAGCCCCGTGGTTACCCCCGCCCCACCCCACCCACCAATCCCACCCCCCATTTAGCTAACCCAGCGCGCCCCCTGCTTATCATTGTCTAACGACTACATCCCCCCTCACACCCCGGTAGGAGGAAGCTCGCGCGGCACCGCTCGCTAATTTATTCAACCCCCCGCTCAAAAGGCCTCCGTTACAATGAGCACCCAGACAATTAAAAGGCGCGCACAATGGAAATGTTAATTTCCCCTATTATCCTTCCCCCTTAATTATTTGTTGTGACTGATAATTGCATTCAGAGCATTTGGATATCAGCAATAACCTTCTGCCTGCGTTTGTCGGGGGACCTTGTTGAGGCCTCGCTCCCCAAGCGTAGCCTTTTATTAAGACAAAGGCGGCAGCGCGCACACATAACCTTTCTGCCTCGGCCCTGCCTCCTCTCTCGCCTCGTTACAATGGAAATAAATATTATAGATTAATTAATCCAGGCTGATTATAATTTAATCACTTTGCCTCTCGGGGTCATAAAGCAGTTTTGCGTATTGTTATCAACCCCACTTAGTACAGTGGGATGATGGCGGATTGTTATGCAATGCCCTGAGTCAATTGGTGGAGTGTTTTTTTTTCATTATTCTCATTAATTACTAGTATGACTGTTCTACACCCCTCTCAAAGTGTCAAAAACAGTTATTGCCTCATAATACTGCTTCAGTAGTCAATAATATGTGGGAAATCATTATCGAGGGAGTGCATTTGTTTTTGCCTGGATCACTTATTTCCTGAGAGCCTTGAGAGTCTTCAGAACTAATACTCGATCTGGCGGTGTTTAACATAATCATAATTCAGTCATGGAATTTGACCAAAGTATTGAAATGAAGCCCATTACGAGCTCTAGTTTGTTTGTATTTCAATGTGTTCATCTGTTATACTTTTGCATATTTGGATGCAGCCTGATGTTGAAATGTGTTTTGGAAAGTCGGGGATAACTATGCCACCGACCCCAAAAGCGTTTCCTATGTCGAGCAGAGCGGGAAGCTTTGACTGTTATTAGAATGAAACTGAATGAATGTGGAGGGGTGTGTGTGGGGTGGGGGTGAGGTAAAACCAGGGTGACACAATCAGAGGTAGAGTCTGGAGGCCTGAGCTGATCTCTAGTCTAAACACCAATCCTCATGTCTCATCCCGTTCCTTTGCTAATACAGGACCAGCTAGATGCAAAAATGTTAAACCAGTGTGGAATTTTATAGTTCTTGTTTTTGTAGCACTTTGAAACCTGGAGTGTTATTTTCATATTTTTCCATGAAACACTTGCCAAGGGAGCGGAGCTCTGTGCTGCATTTACAATGATGGAAATTACAATGAGTTACTATTCTGAGCAACCACAAGGACATTTTGACTACGTGCTGAAAATTAAATATGGTTTTGTGTTTGTTTTTACTCCGCATAATTTCCACACAGACGCTACATTTCAATTGCAATTGGGATAAGAGGGAGCAGGTTGCGTTCCTCTTCATCTCAGCTGCTTCTTCAAGACATAGCAGCCTTCCTATGAACTTTGCCCCTTTGTCGGGACTTTAGTCTTCACAGAGGTCCTCAAAACACCGCCCTCTCCGTTGAAATACATCTCCTGACCGACGGCTGTGTCCGAGCCGTGGGTAAAAGGCCGGGAGCGCCGAGGAAAACCGGAGTGGAATGGCCACGGCCGGGCCTGGCGGAGCGCCAAAGGTTTGTGAACGTCTCACCTCCTGTCCCCTTCCCCCAAAGTAAGTTAGGCAAGGATGAGCTGTGATCTGACATCTACATGCAGAACCCCCCTCTGTACCGTCCTGAATGAGTTATCCTGTTTCAGTTTTGGTTGTTTGGATGCAAGTCTGCTTGCTGTGTATTCTTGTGTTGCTGCAAATGCTGGATGTTTAAAGGTGGTTACATCATTTTGTATGTCTATATGTCTGTCTGCAAGCCAGTTCAATGTTTATGCTTGGGCTTGTTTGTGTATACAGTATTACTAATGCAAAGATCATGTGTGAATATACTGCGCATCCTACTCAGCCACTTGACAAGACCCAATTTAGCAAGACTGTGAAATGCCAGCTGGCTTGTGGTGCGTGCATATGTGTGTGTGTGTGTGTGTGTGTGTGTCTGTGTGTGGGCCACGGTGCGAGGAGAGTAAACACACATTCTTTCCCGCCCTCCCCCCCTCTGGTTTGCACATGGGGGGTCACTTGACCTCCTCGTACAGATGTGCAAGGTGTCCGTCCGCCAACGCGTAACGCGCAACGACGGCCCAGGACACGGCCCGGAGCAGCGCTCTACGCCGCTGTACGCCTCGGCATTCCACACATACCTTCCCTCACTCACTCTGCCCCTCTACAGCCGGGCCGTGAAGAAGAGCAATGAACCCCTTGTTGGAATGTAGGCCGTGCAGACATTTTGTGGGAAAGTGACACGTCTTGCATGTCATATGTTGATTGTTTTATGTTTATACAGGACACATGCGCTGGTGACCAATCGATGACACAGACTTATAGCACCACAAATTTCCACAAATGATGCATTAAATATAGTTGTAAATATACAAATATTTCATTATAATACACCTAGTTACTGTATGTTGCATATTTATACAGTTACAAGGATGTATATCTCAATTGAATTTCAATGTAAGTGCTTTCCACGAGAGAAAAAGTATATGTCAGCTGCACATAGGGGCTCAGAATGTTTTTCCTACCTCCCACTTCTCCTGACAGGTGGCAGGCCGCTGGGACTGTTTAAGAGCAACCCTGCTAAAGTGTGACGGGGGTAGCGGGCACCCCTGACCTCTGCCCTTTCACCCCGGAGGCACCTGCACCGACTGGCAGCACTGTATGTAGGTTTACCGTATAAACTCTCCCACATTTTCTCTGTGCACTTTGCTTGACCACGCAGTTTCAACTACAAATAATTGGATGATTGATTTTTTTTTGGTCATTAAAAGGCTAACATAGAATAGAATAGAATAGAATAGAATAGAATAGAATATCATGGTTGTACACGGATTAAAATAAATTACTGTGAAATGAACTAATGTCCATGAAAAAGCTGTGGTGGAATATTTACAATATGTGCCATGAAAGCTTCTGATTGACTCGTTTTGTCTCTACTAAATGCTCAGCTTTGCTCTCCTGAACCCATAGAACACAATAGAGAGCCTGTTCTAGCTTACATCGCAGACTCATTAAAAGAGGGATCCAGAGCTATATTATAATTAATGGCGTGAACATCTATGTTAAACAGCGTATGCTGGAATAATTGCTATAGATGTTCGCCGCTAGATTGCAACTCTATTTTAGGCGTAATTCAAAGTCACACAGATTAGTTGCTACATAAGGCCTGGATGCTTGTTAGTGTGTTAATGTGGTGTCCTTGGGTATGCGCGCGTGTGTGTGTCGGTGTGTGTGTGTGGGTGTGTGGTTGTATGGAGCCTTAGTGTTTGGGTGTTTGTCTGTGTGTGTGTGTGTGTGTGTGTGTGTGTTTGTGTGTGCCTTAGTGTTGGGGTGTGTGTTTAAGTGTGTGTGTGTGTGTGTGTGTGTGTTCGCCCGCACATGTATCCCCCACCCCCCACTTCACCCTTCTCCATTTCCTCTGTCAGGGGTCCCCAGTGTGTGGGTGTAAAGTGAGTCCGGTGAGGATAAAGGCCCTTTAACTCTCCCCTCATTTCCTCCTTAATCTTCACACACACTGCTGCTGGTGGCTGACCCTTGACCCTGGCCAGATTTCACGGATTAGCCCCTTTATGTCCCGTCCCGTCCCCACCCCCACCCCCCACGCGCCCGCCTCTAATCCCGCACTTTCACTTAACGTTGAATAAGCACCCCCCTGGTTTGTCTTCTAATGCCACTCCACACAGTGCGAGCCTGCCTAACCTTTACCTTTCGGGTTGCCAGGTTGGACCCGGCGTATAAATAGGGATGTGAGGGGGATTAAAGGGGAGGGGTCCGGTAAACGCCGTGTGTCTTCCCCACTGTTGGCTCAACCTTTGAACAGATTGTTTCCAGGGCAAAGGAGAAAAGCCATGACACACTATGTATTCATATGCTGCTTAAGACATACGAGATTAGCCAAAGTCCTTTGAATCTCATTACTCGGATACATTCGAGATCTGACGGTTATGGCAAACATAAATAAAAACAGTCCTGTCCTTAGATGTATAATTAATTAATTTGACAGTAATGAGGTGGAGACCATAAAAACAGTTTTCACAAACCAATGGGAGACATGAGCGGCTGGTAAATACATCTATTGCACTCAACAACAGTGTGAGTGACATTATTGCTAATATGGACTTGTAATCTGTCAATCAGAACAATACCACCGAGTCAGTCCGGGCTGGCCCCTCCCACTCAGACGTCGTGCAGCAAAAGAGTGGACACAGGATCTCAATGGACACACAATGGAAAAGAGTTCTGTGTCGATCGTAGTACAAAATACACTAAATAATGCAATTAATTAGCTTGACAGGTGTTTTGTGTGTGTGTGTGTGTGTGTGTGTGTGTGTGAGTGTGTGTGTGTGTGTGTGTCAGCTGAGAGAAAAATGTGTGTTAGTAAAGTATGTTTCAATTTTGCTATAAAAACAAAAACAGATTTGTGTTTTCACCATCACCATCCACGTCTCCTGCGACCTAAGCAGCAATGAAACGACATCGCTCTGAGAGCGTCGTCCATGGCAAACGGGCGTGCGGCGCTTACCTTTGGCCCACCTGTTTCCCATCTCCACGCCAAACAAACCCGCGGTCCATCCTGGAACAACATAATAACAAACAGAGGTTCTGACAGCACAACAAAAACCCAAACCAGACCCCGAACGTCAACCCCGCTGGCCCCGGCGGAGACGACTGTGCTCGCCTCCTAATCTAAAGTGTGCCGTTGCCCTGGCGAGGAGCGGGGCTCTGGCAAAGGGGGGGGGGGGGGGGGGGGGGGGGGTCAGGACGGTCGGTCTGAAACTGAAAGAAAGAGCCCTCCACCCAAGCGTGTGTCTGATTTCCCCATCATAATAATGAAACTTGAGCAATGCGGGTTCTGACGTGCCAAGAGAGAGTATGCATGGAGTCCAGGTCTGTCCTGCCAGACATCAAAGGCGGCCTGTCCTACTGCACTGCGCCTGGCCCCGCTTCTCCTCCGAGCTAGCACTCCAAAATTGCTTTCCCAGCATTCCTCCGCGCTCTCTTTCTGTTTTTGTTTTCGGCTCTTTTTTTGGGGGGAGGGGTGGCCCCCGCATAGCCCGTTACCCGGAGTAAAACAGGAACTCTATTCAGCATGAAAAGAGCTATTGCCATGATTCAGGATTCATTAAACTGACAGCGACCAGTGCTGACGGGGGCTGGCCGGGGCCGGACGTGCGAGGGCCACATGTGGGCCCTTCCTCTGGCAACTCCAGAACCCACTTTTCAGTGGCTGCCATCTTGAACGGGTCCTGGTAGAAGGCCTCACCGACTCAGCAATCTAACCGGTACAGTGCCACGCGCGCGCAGGCACGGACACGTGGCCGTGATGGGGCTGCGGAGGACCAGCGGAGGGTGAGGCCGTGCACGAGAAGCCGTCAGGGACCGACGGGCGGCCGGCTCGTCCCCTCCGTTCCTTTTCATCCCGTTGGCCTCTCCTGGATGGCGCAGCAGCCACAAAATGAAAGAAGAATCAACGTAATTGAAGTTGGCACAGCGAGCTACACACACACACACACACACGCACACGCAAAAAGAGAAAAACAGACAGTCGTCTGGTCTTGATCGCCGGCCTCTATTTCTGAAATCCCACTCATACTTCATGGAAGTCTCCCATGACAGAGATCTTTATCCCTTGGAGAACACTGTAGATATTAGCTGCTGGAGAGGATGTGGCGTTGTCAGCATAACTTTGGGATATCAACAGAGTTGTCCTCCTTTCACAGTCTCATGTTCTTGCATGCAGTCCAAAGGGGTTTCTATTATCAAGATGGTTACGGGGCTGCTTTGCTGTCAGGCCTGCCATAGTTCAGGGCTCCATGTGCCTGACTCAGTATGGCTGTATTCTCAGGCAACAGATAGCAGGGGGCAATATATCTCCTTTTATTTCCCATTCAGAGATCATCATATTCAGCCCGGTTATACTGTATCTCCTGAAGTCCTCGCTGTTGGTGTATGTATTAAAACCACGAGTAATAAAGTGTCTGTCAGGGTTTTGTTTCAGGGGACGTAACATGATCCAAACAATGTGCAGGAGATGTCCTGCTTCTGACCGTGAAAAAAAGAAAAGGATTTGAGTCATCTCTTCTTTTTGAGTTGCTGGACCTAAAGTTTCTAAAGAAAAGCTCAAATGTATTGTGCACTCGATGATCAACAACAAGATGAAGATCTTTCACTGTTCAAGGTCCATTAAGGGATTGTATTACGCGTGATATTGGAAATAACGACCGAAAACGTTGCCTTGTTTCCCCTTTGCGTACGAGGAAAATCCACCACGCCGCGCACTCTGATTTTGTGGCTGCTGGGGAGGCTTTGAGTGATGGATGGCCCGCTCCTCATCGCTCTCACGGAGCGAGGGGAACCAGAAAGCTACTTTAAAAAAAAAAAAACAACAACGATTCCCATAGTTCAGAAGCAAATCCAAAGTGCATTTCAGGAAACGGGGGACTATTTTGAGCGATGCTGCTGTCGCTCTTTATGGCTTTTCCTAACCCCATAAAACAGTTGTGGAGCCCCGCGCACGCATCCAGATAAATGTACCCGGCAGGTCGTACAATGTGCCGCGTTGTGGTGGCTGAGCCCTGCTCCGGCGTGGCACGGAGAGAGAGGAGAGGGGAACCCACGCGCATGTTGCATGGAAAAAGGAGATGCAGCCTAACGTACGGAACGGGATGGACTCGGAGCGTTGGAGAAACTGAATGCCGTTCCCAGTTTTCTTGTGGATACTGTAGCCCTAGGGGTCAAAGGTTGGTATATCACCGGCTACAGTTTTGCCAGGCCTATTTCACCTTTAATCAAATGGAGTGGAATGGACGCCATATTAAGCCTTTTTTAAACAGATTTTATTAGATTGACAGGAGAATGGCCTTGTCTTAACCCCCTCCTGATTATGATTATGATTAATGAAAGGAGAGAGGAAAAAGATAAAAGACGCCATTTTTGACGTATCCAAAAATGACGTTTGAACTTAAGAGTTCCATGCGCGTTATTGCCAAATAATAACACATGTAAAATCTTGGAGATTGTATTATGCTAATATGTCAGGTTGGGAAAACATGATTGACACTGTTTTCTGTACAATATACTAACTCAAAGACAGTGAGGTAGCTTATGAATATTTCCAACAAAGATAGTCCAGAGGTTTGTGGACAGAGACTGTGTCTCTCTTTAACATGTCACCACGTGTCTAAAAGGGAGATTCCCACCGACCACAAAAATCGAGAGACAAATAAAGAACAGCCGACACTGGTGTCATTCCTCTCATCCTTGAGTTTCAGCAAACGTGAAGGAATGCAAGAGTCGACATTGCAAACACATGCCACAAATTGGCAGTTGGGTCGCTCCAGAGGTTTGGTTTGCCCTCTTCCTCCCGTTCTTCCCTTCTTCGGAAGAAAATAATACACGACAAAACGACTCAAAGTTAGTTTGTGCAAAATAACCACATCAGACTAAGCACAGATACATGTATATAAATGCAGTATAATTCTATGATGAATTAAGTGTCACGATTGGGCCAATGAGGAGCGCAGCAAGTGCTTCTCGTTATGTTGAGTAGTTTCACCTGTGTGACGTTTTGATTTGGTTTCACCTGTACCTGTTTTTCTATTAAAGCTCTGTTTTCTATGGCCTCTAGTGTGTGTGTGTGTGTGTGTGTGTGTGTGTGTGTGTGTGTGTGTGTGTGTGTGTGTGTGTGTGTGTGTGTGTGTGTGTGTGTGTGTGTGTGTGTGTGTGTGTGTGTGTGTGTGTGTGTGTGTGTGTGTGTGTGTGTGTGTGCTTTTCCCATGATCTGGTAGGGTGTTCCTAAAATTATGGAATCTTTTCTGAGATTGGGTCTGTTCTTTGTTTCCATGGCAACGTAATAGGTAATATTAGAACGTTCAAAATTACATTTAAATAACTAGCTTTTAACTGTGCAGGACAGAGAAAACAGTAATTCCATTTTAGTATCGTCTTCTTTAAATGTATTTTTTGTCAGATTTTTACTTTGAGAAATCAACACTCCAAGTAGATTTTTTGGCATCTGTTGGCACACTCAAACAAACAGGGCAGAATACGAAAAGAAAATACGCCATAAAGGCATCGTATTGAGAGTGAAACAAGTTCACACTGCCTGTTTTGACACATTGTACCAAACATGCCCATAACGAACAATTGGCGGAGAAGGATAAGGGTTGTTCCAAAATGTCTGCTGCTTTGTTATGATCAGCCCTTCACCAGTGTGGGCTTGCGCTCTGGCATCAGAGACCCTCTTTGGCTCGTCCAACTGCAGTGAACGGGTTGAGCGAAACGTTCAGTGGTTGACTCCAAGGAGATGTGTGACTTAACTTAACCCCACCAAGGTGTAACAGGCTGGGCCTGGGTTACCCAACATGGCCCACGCATCATTAATGTAAGTTCAGCTGTTGTCAGGGGTAAAAAATAAATAAAAATAAAGATACATTTTACTGTAGACTATGTTGACTTGGCAGAATCACACCAGAAATGTTCACTGTTGAATGTCAAAATGTGTGCGGCTTTTTTTTCTCATTCAATGCACTGTGTCGGGGTTCCACAGGGCAGAGCGGGAGACCTCACCAATGTGGAGGAGAATTGAGAAGTTTAGTCTCTCTGATGTCAAAGTATAAATCACACTGGTGAAATCACAAACACGTTCCAGGGATATTTCCAAGATGTGAAGTTGATCACATGTGTTTATAATTTGTCGCATACACAGTTCGATGGGCACCAACAAGTTGTTGTGAATAAAAGTTTAGTGCCATGCATAGACAAAATAGGGTTCGGTCATGGAAAATAAGTCAAAGGCAACTACAATGGAAAATACCACAGGATAATATATATTACTGTACACGTTTTATCAGCAATGTTGTCAGTGGGGCAGCTGTGGGGGGAGAGGGGGGGGGGGGGGGGCAGCCCAGATTAGGGAAGGCGTGTGGAAAGCAAAGGGCCCGTCTCCAAGTTATTCAGGGAGGCCATCCAACTATCTCTCTGCTTAGACACATCGGGATGAAGGGAGGGAGGGCTCCTCTGTGACTCACACACACACACACACACACACACACACACACACACACCACACACACACACACACACACACCACACACACACACACACACACACACAGACCAGTACACATATATGCGTAGGGTCACAACTGAGACACACGAACATCACACAATGATACGCAGTGCATGTAGGCGAAACAGACGCACGTACGCACCAAACGCCAGCGAGGATCTCTGACACGTAACAGGTGTGGATGTTCTTGACACGCCGGCCACTCTACACCGCCCGGACGCAGCCCCGTAAAATGTGATGCTCGCCGTATAACTTGTCTCACGGTCAAATTAAAAATAGACAGACGTGGGACGAGCCAACTGTCTCGTTAAAACCCCCCGTTTCCGTGGAACACACACCTCTTTTGTTGACACGCCGAATTGTGACGGGCGCAGTCGACGACGTCCGGAGTAGAGAGACACGTACCACACCACCTCAGTCCGCCAGCGAACAGTCGACAGATGACTGAATCACAAGCCTGCAAAGGGGGAAAGCGAGAGAGAGAGAGAGAGAGAGACAGAGAGAGAGAGAGAGAGCGATAGAGAGAGACAGGGACAGAGAAAGAGAGAGGGAGAGAGAGAGGGAGGGACAGAGAGAGAGAGAGAGCGAGAGAGAGAGAGGGACCCAGGAAGCAGTGTTGCGGTTGACACCGGCACGTCTCGGCGAGGCCCCCACCCTCTGTCAGCAGCCAATCACGTTACGGAGCCCGGGCTGGCACCCCAGCAGAGCAGCGCTCCCGTTAGTGGGCAACCAAGTGCACGTTGCCGTTCGATGGCAAACTCAGTGTCCACCTGAGAGCCACGCCGCCCGTTGCCATAAACAGGGGGGGGTGTGTGGGGGGGGGGGGGGGCGTTAATGCTCTCAATATGTCGGGAGGAGGCTGGCGGACGGGGAGAAATGAAAGTTTAACGAGCGAGGCGTGGGCGGGAGAGTGAGTGAGCTGATGAGTGTAATGTCAGGGACGGCTTGTTCCACATGGTTCTTATAAGGGGGGGGGGGGGGCTTGGGAACATGGGACCTTGCTGGTGGGATGGGATGAGGTGAGTGGGGAGTGGTGGGGCGCCGATCTAGATGTATACACGTTACAAACATAGACACACACACGTATACATTACACACACACACACACATGAAGACACACACACACACACACACACACACAGGCACCAGTCGAGTACATCTTGATCCTGCTGTCAGTGATCAGCGCCAGTCAGCCTGTCTCTCCTTAGTGCAGGGCCGTCCGTTTGCCCAGGTCCATATTTCATTACCACCCCGCTCACGAAGACAGGGGGGGGAGAGGTTAGACCAGAGGAGACATGTGCTCGCTCTCTCTCTCTCACTCTCTCCCTCTCTCTCACTCTCTCTCTCTCTCTCTCTCTCTCTCTCTCTCTCCCTCTCACACTCATTCACAAAGTACAAATACTTACAAAATACTCAATAATCATTATCATCCCTCCCATTTCACACACACACACACACACACACACACACGCTCAGCTCCTGTCGGATGGCTCTGAGGGAGCAGTCCCGTGTCTCCGTCCCAGACTGGCGCTGATCTGTGCGATCACGCAGAGACCCGCTGTAGGAAGTGCACGCATCAACGGACCCCCTTAGAGATGGATGAATTAGCCCTGTCATGTAGCATGTATCCGTCACCTGGGCTATGTCCTTCTTGTACGCTGCAGAGCTTTGATATAGTTTGCCAGGAGGCTGCAGCCAGTGCTTAATGTCAGAGAAACATACATTCAGACAATGTCAGACAAACATTCACATTCACTGAACACTGTGGATGGAGCCAATACGGTCAGAAGATGTGATGTAGCTGCTGTTGGTGTGTGTAAGGTTTTTCACAAAGCAAACGAGCAGGGCGAGCAGAACATTTCTGAATGGCAGCCATTCAATGTCAGTATCCATCCTATGAAGGATCCTTTGTACATGCCATTAGGCCCATTTTACATAGAGCTCAATTCAAAGAAAAGCAATACAAGAAACAAAGAAGTCCGAGCTTAAAACAACACAAACAACCGACAAAAAACGGTGAATTTTTTCCAACAAATCCAACCGCAACACAACGGACAACATTACATGTAGCAAGACGATACCGCGGATAAAGAACCAGGAAGGTTGACGGAGGGGCTTCGTCTGGGCCGGTCAATCCCAGCCACAGTGTTCCGCCGTCGGGCAGGATGCCTGGCCTGGGCCCGGTCTCCCCTCCTCTCCCTGTAAGTCATTAGATATGCGCCTGTGTAATCCTGCTCTCCGGTTTTCATAAGTAAGTGAATCATCTAGCGGGCGGACAGTCCTGTGTGCTTCCCAGGGCAGTTGTTAGCTCGCGGAAAAAAGCCCTCGTCTTTGACAAAATGAGGTTTGCCCTCTGTACACAGATAATGAGGTGGTGTTTCTGGCAGGTGTGGCGTGATTAGGAAGTTTTCGGGCGGCGAGCTCATTTTCCGGCCGGCCCTCCACAGTAAACACTCTCGTCAGCCGCCAGGCTCGTCTCCGGAGAGGGGGCATGTTTGACATCATTAATTGGCTTTTTCTGCAGAAGGAGCCAAGCCGATGAAAAGGTTTATCAAGCTGAAATAATTAATTTTGCCCCCACGAATTTCACTGACAGTTCGGTTCTCTCTGAGACACAGAGAGAGAGAGAGAGAGAGAGAGAGAGAGAGAGAGAGAGAGAGAGAGAGAGAGAGAGAGAGAGAGAGAGGGTGAGAAAAGGGTGAGAAGAGGGAGGAGAGGAGATGAGAGCGAGAGAGGGAGAGGGAGGGGAGGAGATGAGAGAGAGAGAGAGAGAGAGGTGTGCAGAAGAAAAACCTCCCCTTCCTCAATCCCTCCTTTCTCAGGCAAGAGGAGACGAGTTAGCAGCTCAAATAGGGGCCTTCCAATAAAACACAATTAGATCATTTAATTAACTCAAACCTCGACAAAAGGAGGGGGTTCGACTTATCACCACCCATACAAAGACCAGGAATTGAAGAAGGCCACATTATGTGTGGGGTGCGCCGCACATATTATTCCAGTCATTTAAATTAAAGGGGGAAATTATGTGGGTTGATAATAGCAGACTTCCACGCCGCACTTTTAATCACCGCAGCTATCAGGCCGCCGTGGTCTCGTAATGGCTTTTAGTTAAGGCCTTTCAGAGACACCGGAGGCGCGACGCGCTCCGAGTTTGAGTGCACCTGGACCCGAACAATGGCGAGAGCTGTAACCGATTGAAACTTGAAAGAGTGGAGCGGGAACACCTCCGTTGAACTCCAGCTCCGGGTTGGAATCGATGACTCACAGAGGTGCGGAAAAAGAGGAGGCGGAATGGCAACGCCCTCCTGTGGGTGCAAACTTAAAAGGTGATCTGAAGAGCTTAAAGAGGAATCCTCACAGACGCTTTTGTGCCTCACTACCCCACCCTGTGAAATGTTAGTTAAACACCGTCGACGAGGAAACTGTCATGTCCGCTACATCAACCTGGGCAATACATATTCCACAATTGGTTTGCCTTCCTTAATTTGGGATTGAGAATGCGTCTGTTATGGACGAGGAGCTGAGTAGGACCGAGTAGGGTTAGGGTTAGGGTTAGTGTTAGTGTTAGGTAAGTGTTAGGTTAGGGTTAGGGTTAGTGTTAGGTTAGGGTTAGGGTTAGTGTTAGGTTAGGGTTAGGGTTAGGTTAGGGTTAGGGTTAGTGTTAGGTTAGGGTTAGTGTTAGGGTTAGTGTTAGGTTAGGGTTAGGGTTAGGGTATCCTCTGAGGGTTCAGCGGTGTCAGAGGCCTACAGGCTCTCCACTCATATTTCATTTGTTTTCCTATTTGCTGTATTCAACGGTTCATAAATGTTAACTAGCTCGAAATATGCAGTGTGTGAATAGATTGCAGGTATAACTCGCTTCAACAGCCAAATATGTCCAATAGCTTTATATACAGCGTTTTCGCTTCCCTGCCTCTCGCTCATGTTTAAAAATGTCCCTCTCAGGCCCCCCTAGGCCCCTCATGCATCTTAACGTCCCTGCGCAATATGGGCAATATGAAGAGAAAAGAAAAAAACAAGCATAATAGAGATGACTCCGGGCTGGAGTCTCGAGCCCCCTCGCTCACAGTAGACACGTTCTGCTTCAGTTCACCTTGCAGAGTTTCCCGTATTAAAACGGAGTGGCATGGCTCTCGACGCCGTCGCCGGCATCTTCAGGGCTACTGCCGTCGCCGCCGCGCCTCGGTGACTCACTGCCGCGCACAATATTTACCCAGCTCCCCCGGCTTCATTACGTTCTGGCGGTCCGTGGCCAACAGGGGGGAAAAAAAAGAAGACGAGCGAGACGGGGGGGGGGGGGGGGGGGGGGGGGGGGGGGGGGGGGGGGGTGTCGGCCGCACTCAATCCATAGGCGACGAGAGGAAATGGGGAAATAACGCGGATGAAGAGTTGCCATTAGGAAAGCGTGTTGAATCGAACGGCGGGCAGTTATCGCACCGCAACTGTGGTTTAGGGAACAGTAGTGGTGCGATAGCTAGTGTATCTCGGGCGCCTGCTGCAGTGTGTTATTCATCAATCCTTTATTAATATTTGGGTCTTTTGCGATGGTGTTTTGTTCTATCAGCACAAATGAAAGCACAGCCACTTTAATTAAGACTAATTGCTTTCTTTGTCGTTATGCTAAAGAGGGCTAATTAAATACACCGCTAGCAACATTTCCCCGAAGAGTTGGCTACTGTGCGCTTTACACACCGAGGAATAGGGTTTCCCACTCACTGTGAATCAATTAGAGACACGAGCAGCAACTTGGTAACAAACAGCAGGGCTCTCTCGTTGGGTTCCCCACGAGGTCCACGTTTAGCGGGTCGGTGGGTGACAGGAGAAATTGAAAATGACTGTCATCGGTGTGAGAAATAACCTGGATCTATTAGACTCTGGGGGATTCGGGGGTCCCTTAGGGGGGCTCTGCAGGGGTCACTGATCTAAGGGTCCATTGGGGATATAACCCCCCCTGTCCACTGTTCTACTCCCTTCAAGCCCCCCCACCCCAGGGACCAGCCGTTATCCCACCAGTCTGGCCTTCCTAAATACAGATTGAATCTAAATAGATTTGATCACTGGGTTGAGTTTCAACGCGGGGGGATGATTCTGGTGCAGTTGGCAACGCCGCTGTCCTCAGCTGCAACTTTCAATTGCTGGTGCAGTCTTGCATGGCTTCTTAATGATCTCCGATATTTGCATTCATAGCTGTGGCAAAGTGCAATCTGCTACCTCCACACAACACGGACTAAGGAGACGCACGGATAAGGGTTTGGATGGTTACCACTTCATTCAAAATAGCTAACTGTTAATAAATGTATAAGTAAATGAATGAATTCAGAGTGCAATTACTTCATATTTTATTCAGAAATAGAATTAAGTGTTTTTATAGCATTAACTGTTTGTTAACAGTGCTGTAAAAGACCAGCACAACTATTGCTTGTGTTTCTTTGCGCAAAAAGTCAAACACAAGATGGTGACGGTAGGTGTGGAGATCGTCATCTGGGTCGAGCATGGAACAGGCCCCAGGTCGTTTCAGCTGACCAAAACTCGACTGAGACGAGTGGGGGGAGAAGGCGGGTCTCGGGGACAGAGTTCAGTTCATTGGTCGAGAGGTGACTGACTCCCGCCCCCCGAGTTGTCACAGAACTAGCCCCTCCCTCCCAGCTGACACTGATAGATCTGAAGCTCCTCTGCCTGTCAATCACACGAGTACGATCCTTCCGGGTTTTTTTCTTCTCTGTTCTTTTGAGGGCAACGTTGTGGAGTAGAAAAACACCTCTCGTTTGTTCCAGCATATTGACACGCTACAATACAATGTTTTCTTTTCTGAACTGTGGGGAAAGAACCAGTAGCTCTTTTGAAACGCTAAATGTTGTCTTTGTGATGTGGCTTTAGTTATTTCTCCTCCCTCTGTTGTCTCTGTGACGCGTTCACATCCTGCCTCCTTCCTTCTCTCTCAGAGCGTCCGGCAAGGAGGAGAGGACGGAGGTCCAGTGGATAATGCATCTACCAGACCTCTCCCCAGCGCCCTGGTCCAGACCCTCGGGATCTCCGTACCCGTGGTATACACTGCCCGTCACTGTTATAAATCGCATTCTAGCTGCCTCTTTTTACACATTAAAGGCAGAGCTATTTCAGCAGCCCCGCTCTTCGGGGAGGAGACAAGACAGAAGGAAGATTGTGTGTGTGTGTGTGCGCGCGCGTGTGTGTGTGTGTGTGTGTGTGTGTGTGTGTGTGCGCGCGCGTGTGTGTGTGCGTGTGTATGTGTGTGAGAGAGAGAGACAGAGGGAGAGTGTATAATCTGTTGAAGAGCACGTTCTAGTGGTTTGGAGAGAGCACAGCAATGTGAGCGGCGGGGGTGCAGGCTCTGTGTCTGTCACTGAGGCGTCCTATCTGCCTCCACCAGCAGGGCCTTTTTTTTTCACGCCGACTACAAGAAAGCCTCCTTCTCTCTCCAGTGTGTTTGGGGGGAGGGGGGAGGGGGGGGGGGGGGGGGGGCTGCCCTGTTTGGGACCAGAGGCACGTTAGGATCTGTAGTGTTGTGTTGTGTTTTCCCTTTGCGCTCACATTCCCTAATTTCTCTGGTGTTGGAGACAGAAAAGTGTCAGGGCTTTTTATTGCGGGGCTGGGCTCTGAATTTCTCTGGAGTTACACTGTCTGCAGTATCTTCATTTTAATCAGCTTCCGATAGGAGATTTTTACAGCATCATAAATAGTACGATTTCAATGAGGTCACGTTAAACATTCCATTTTGAAGACCAACGCTCTTGCCTAAACTTGATGCCTATTATGATCAATCAGAACCAGCTACATATGAGCTAAATATAAATAAGTCTCATTGGCTCATGACTAGCCTTACCCTGTAAAATCCCAACGCGATCCAAGTCAAAGCCCTGGGATCCCCTCCGACACCGCTCTAACAATGGGAACAAATCGCCCGACTATCACCCTCTGCACCGGACCACCGGCGTCCCCCCATCTATCATGCCCTGGACAGGGGCCTGCGACATGCCGAAAGAGCCCCAAAAAGCCAGGCCTTCAGAGCAGACAGGCGGGCAAACCCCCCTGGGACCAGCACCAGCTAACCGACTCAAAGGGCACAATTAGAGGGGTTTTGTTTTAGCCGGAGTGGCCCTTTGTGTCTGTCTGCTGACTGGCACAGGAGGGGGACATAATCAGTCAAGGCAGCTGAATTGGGGGTGGGGGGGGGGGGGGGGGGCTGACATGGTGGATGGAGGTCCCTCTTTGGAAGACGGAGGTCTTGGAGCGGCCGCTCCCCCGCCGTGCCTCAATGGCCAGCTCTCCTGGGCCCCCTTGACGGGTGGAGCGCTAAGGGGCCGTTGGAGGCAGTGTGCATGCCGGCCTGGCTGAGACACACACACACACACACACACACACACACACACACACAAACACAGTGTTTATAGGAGGGACTGGATAGTCACTTGACTTGAGGACGAAATATATTTAACCAGCTTCAGCGTTGAGGCCTGTGGATTAGTGCGAGCACCATCATGTTGTGTCAATAACAATAAGTCATTTCCTTTTTAATCACATAGGTCAGTTCCTATTAAACCAAATAGGTCATTTGAGAACCAGTTCGTATTTACGACGACGACCCGGCCAAAAAAGGGCTATCAGGCATTGTTTTGCAGCGCAGCGGGGTGAAGGAACACCACCCTCACATGTCCTCTCATTGTTCTGCCATGACTTGTTTAGCACAGGTGTTGTGGCAACGGTCAACTCCTGAATTGAACTGTTCGAGGCCAGGCACTTCACATGAAGCGTCGAGATTGTTTTCGTGAAGACTATTAGGATACCACAACCTCCCATCCTTTTTTTTTTTTTCTCCAAACACTATTTTACATTCTTCCGTGAATTTCATCTCCAGGCTCAACTGTTTTCTTTGGACCACGATAATACATGGAGGCCGCGTATTGTTGCCAGATCCAGGAGCCGGATTACAGCATGTCCGCCATAACTCTTCCCATGCAGGAAAGGGATGGATCATGTCCATCAATGGGAGGGGGTGCCCAGACGGCACCAACGTTACAGGCTCGTCATGCCACGCCAAAACACTCCCTGCTGAAATAATGAAAATAAAAAAACTGAAGTAAGTCTGTGCAGTTCAAAGGGGGGAGGGAGGGTGGGGGTACTAGTACATAAAAAAAAAGAAAAGATTTTCAAATATTTTCCCTGAAAGAATGATCGGCTGTCATCTAGTCTGGAACCCCAAAGCTTGATAGATAAGTGTATTCTGATCTAAGCCTATACAGACACAAGAGAGCTCTCAGGCTTTCCATCTTGACCCAGAGCTGGAATCACATAATCACCAGCAGACGTTTGTATCTATATCACTGACTTTGCACCGTAGACTTACACCGCAGACATTCTGCATTAAAATGACAACACGCCATAAAACAATATAAACCCGAAACGTAGATTACAGGCCATGGATAGTTTTATCAAAAACAAAACAATACATCTCTGTTTTCAAAATGTTAAGCCCTGCTTAATTTTAAAGGGTACAGTAAATTAGATAGAATTCCTTTGAGATTTCTTGTCCCGAAAATTCCTTACAACTGATACCGCCATATCTTGGAGAACAGGTTATATTTTGTCAAAATGGAACAGATCACGGGAAGCGTGAAGGCCTGTGTGCGCGCATGCATGTGTGTGCGTGCGTGCATGCTCGTCTCTGTGTGTGTGTGCGTGTGTGTGTGTGTGTGTGCGCGCGGGTATCCGATGCCAGGGCGTGACGCGAGGGCTGCCAGACAGTGACATTCACGCGATTCGACGGGGCAACGTTGACACCGCGCCGCCCGCCGGCCCCTCCGCCCGCCACCCACCCACCCACCCACCGCTCCGGCAAGCTGTTATCACCGTCGCCGCTCGTTTCCAGGTCGCAACCCCTCAGCGGCAGCGGCATTATTGGGGCGCGGCGTGGTGCCCGCAGGGCGGCCCGAGCCCTGCCATTGTCCCCCGGGGGGGCGGAGCGGGGCCACGAGACGCTGAGAGGCACCTAGCAACCATCTGGGCCCCCCCCCCCCCCCCACCACCACGGAGCGCCGCGGAGCGGGCATGCCTCAACACGTTCAATCACAAAGAGTCAATGGGACAAAACGAGTGGCACCGGAGGACCAGGAGGGGAAAAAAACAAACGCCCGGTCACACACACAAAAGAAAAGAGCTGGGTTCATCTTGGAGAGGGCACACAGAGAGAGAAAGGAGAAAGGGAATGGAACGTTTTGAGGGGAGGTCGGTGGCTGATTCGTTTCTGTTTCTTCATTCTGTTTAGTTCAGGCTTACTACAGGGTATCACTCCCACAGTCCAGCTAACCTTAGAGTAAGATAATCAATAATAAACAATAACGTTGTGGCCTCGAGACATTGTCATCTGGAGAACGTTTTGTTTGGCTAAAATCGTCCAATAGATAAATGAAGCCTGACATCAATTATCCAGCTTTTTTTGGTATCCCGTACATGAATATATAGACAGCAGAAAGGTCCTTTTATTGTCCTGTGACCCGTAATGTTTCACCCGATTTTGAATGAACCAAAACGCCCGATCACAAAGCTGACTTCGCTAACTTGAACTATTGTGTCATCACGTCACACAAACCATTGTATTCGCCGGCAGTGACCTTGTAGGCAACGGAGCTGCAAAGCTGGACAACAAAAACACAAACATTCAACGTCGGTGGACCTGACTCCACGTCTGTAGTCTTTACAGCGCCAAACTAGGAGGGTGACAGTTGAAACTGAGGGACGGGGGACGGGGGACGGGAACGGGGGGGGGGGGGGAGTGACAGTTGAAAGGTGTGTCGCGGACCAGCTTCCCCACGCCATGGAACCGAGGCGTTGGCCCAAGCCGGGGCGGAGCCCGACGCCACATTACTCCCCGATACATCTTCCCCTTGTCGGACATGCTGGTGTTGTGCTGCCTTATGGCCGGCGAGCAGGGTGACTCGGAGGAGCAGTGACCCCTTTAGGACGAGACACCTTCATCGGTCCTAAACGTCTCCTTTAACATGCAAACACGGTGCCTTTGTTTGCCCGGGTCCTGGGGGGCCCCGAGGCGGCCCCTGGCCCCTCTGCTCACTGGCCCCGATAAGCGGTGAACAGAGACGGGCTGCAGACACCTCGTGATGGAGCCTTGTTTGATTGAGCCAGATAAACACACAAGTCATAGCTCATGGACCCTGAGTTTGTGCTCTCTGTAAGCTCTGATGTGTTGAAAGGCTGACTCAACCTAATGTGTTCTTTTGGGTTGTTCTTTTTTTAAACATGCAGGACTGGATGTTTTGTTACTGATCGGAATATTAATATAACCTACAAGGTTGTCAAATCAGGATTTTGCATTACATGCACAAATGGTAAAAGTAAAAAAAAAAAAAACTGATTAAAACGTGTTGATTTGTGATTGTAAACGTAAATAAAATTAAGAATTAAAACGAAAAAGAGATTATTAATCTCAATGGGAACTTTTCCTGATTAAATAAAGGCTTAATGAAAACATAAAAGGTAAAATAACAATGAATGATGTTCTGTATTGAGTCATATACGTTTTCTAAACCTCAAAGAGAGAAGGTTTGAACGACCAAAGCGTACGCGTTTCCTCTTAAATGTGTTTACTCTTAACTTAATACTCTTCAAACTTAAAGTTACATATACATAGCTACATAGCTATATGTAAATGAATAAATAGTCTCTCACGCTGAAAACACATGAGAGGGTGTCTCTCCCTGGGAGACAAGGCCGGCAGAGATGGGGTGTGGGGGGGTCATGGGGCTCGCTCTCTCGACTCGAGACCACACGGAGGTAAGGCTCCTTTCTAGTGCTCTCCATAGCAAACATCAAGAGCTCCGACAGGGGGGAGAGACTCGTGAAGTCTGCCCACAAAAAGAGCACCATTACCAGGTGTTCTCTCTGGTTCTTATGGGGTCGGCCTGCACCCTCCACCAAGTGTGGCCCCTCCCCAGGTCCCTGGGGGGCCCCGGGCTGGGGTTTTATGTACTTCCCGATACACGGAGCAGGAGCGGCTCTGAGGGCCCCGGGAGTCGGGCTACCAGGGCGGGTCACGCAGCGGGAGCGGGAGAAGGAGAGGAGGAAGAGAGGAAGATGTGATGAATGTAGCAGATGAATGGGAGAAAGGGGGTAACACTGGCGCAAGGCCAGGCCTCGCTCTCTCTCATGCTCTCTCACTTTCTCTCTCTCTCTTTTCACCCCAGTGCGTGTTTCAAAGATGAAGGGTGGTGGGGTAGTGGAGGGGGGGTTGTGGGGGTGGGGGGGGGCACAATTTACCATGACTACCGGCAGATGCTCCCCTCGTCTTGGTTCATTCCCTCTCTCTCTCTCTCTCTCTCTCTCTGTCTCTCTCTCTCTCTCTCTCTCTCTCTCTCTCTCTCTCTTTCTCTCTCTCTCTCTCTCTCTCTCTCTCTGTCTCTCTGTCTCTCTGTCTCTAACTCTCTCTCTCGCTTGCTCTCTCTCACTCTCTCTTCTCTCTCTCTCTCTCTCTCTCTTTCATTTTCCTTCTCTTTTCTTCCATTTTCCCGACTCTATCCCCGTTGTTTCCCACATTAATGGTGTATACGTATCTGTGTGTCTCGTTAAGAAAGGATTTGGTGAAGTTGGTATTGTTTGATTGGATTATTCAGCTGATTGTAAGTTTTACGGTCAAATCTTAGGTGTATTTTTTAGAATGCGTGAATAGTTTGTGGTTTCATTGCTTTCCTTGTCTGATCATTTAACTTTGAAGAGATTAGATTGACTGTTTTGATAACTTTTTTATGGTATGTTAAGTGTGATGTATATAATTTTTTCAACAGCAAAACAAACTTTACATTAAACAAACATTAACAAGCTGCAATCTAAACAAATAGAATTCAATATTTGTAACAATGTGTTACATAATTCTTAAACTTTCTCAAAAGAAATACTATCGGTTTTGTAATAAAGCACTGCATTACTTTACAGAACAAAACAATCATAAATCCTAAAGTTGACACAATGAAGATTAGTGTATTTATATTCAGTTTAGATGTCTATTTATGCTTAATGTCTGTTGTAATCCCCTTACCGAGCTAGGTAATAAAAATATGAATGGGGAAAAAAATCCAATAACATAACAAAAAGTTAGTCATAAAAACCAGACTCCATGGTGTGGTTTGAGGGAGAGAGTTAGCCATTTGACCTTCCATACCTTTTATCAACGTGAGTGGTCCAAAGCCACACCGCCCGAGCCCTGGCATCCTGTTAACAGAGGATTTACAAAGCCAGTGTCAGACTAACAGTCACCACAAGGCACCGCCATCAGAAGCATCCAACGTGTAAAATCTATTTACGTTTTAAGTAGTTGTGAAATGTCAGTACTTTACATGCCAGTGGACGGCTGTTAAAACAGCTTTCCGAAAACCTCCCTTAAAATATAGCGGTGTGTGAAAAACACGATGTACTTAAATATGTTTTACTTCAGTAAATAATAATATTAGGACAGCAAATCATTTTCCAATGTCAATTATGTTAAATCTGTAAAATCATTGGAAAACAGTAGGATGAATAGAACATTCATTTCAAAACAATAATGCGATGGTTTTCTGACTTTATCATCACATACTTTTACAATTGGACGTCTGTGCTACACTGTTCTGATTTAGAAAATATAAAAATGCATAATTCCATTTATGGTGATATTGAATTCAACAGCAATCAACAGTGAAACGTTGTGCCTAGAGAGTCCTGTCCTATTTTAGCCCTGTGTAGTTTAGCAAAGTTTAAGTTCACTCTCCTTTGACAGTGGCCTGTGTCCAAAGATCTCAAACAGTGCAAGGTCATACTGCTTAGAATAGCTTTTTCCAGGAAGAGAGAGTTGACCCCTAGACACAGGCTAACAGTTTCTCAACTTGTAGAAATCACCTGGGCGATACACATACATATTACTCAGTTATGCACCTTTTTTCTCTTTTTTTACATGTATGTTATGCATTTATTTATTTTTCACTGAAGGCAGCCTAAGGTTTTCAAATCCTAGGAATATAGGCCTAGGTTGTAATGCGAGACATCTTTATTCCCTTTGAATGTGTGCTCAAATGTAGTTCATAACAAACTAATAGTGATAGTGGGGGAGTAAAGTAAACTTTTTTCTGTAAGAGCAAATTTCAGTCACACAAACACACACACACACACGCACGCACGCACGCACGCACGCACGCACGCACACACACACACACACACACACACACACACACACACACACAAGCAAAGATACGCGCACACTCGCAAAAGCGGCACACACTCAGGTACTCACGCACTGGTCGGAAAGAGAGATGGTGTAATCCCAGCTCAGGAATTGAGAGGACCTCATCCTCCCATCAAATAATTCTGTAAATTGAAACTACTCTATTGCAGCGCAGCTTGTCTTTATAAGACATGTTATTGTGTGACATAAGTTCGCTGTGCCTGGGAGCAGCGGAGCCTCTTTTCTCAGTAAGGGATATCATGATAAAAGGTGAGAGAGATACGTGCAAAGGGAAAACGGAGACAAGGCACTCCGGAAAATTCATTTCCTGCCTAGTATGGAGCACATAATATCAGCTGAAAAAACCTGGCGGGAAGATAGGAGATTTCCCTCGTTACATTGATAACAATTTGTTCATTTCCTGACAACAACAAAATGTACCGAAATGAAATAGGTTGATTTTTTCCCCCTCTCCTCTTCATCGTCTAAGCTTGTTGTGTTCGCAGGCAAGCTGGGCTTATTTCATTGCCAACGTGCTGCTGGAAACGTAATCAGTGCATCAGTTATTATAGGGATCATTCGCAGCAAGGCGACTTCAGCCCGACGCAGAGTCTATATGGGCAAAATTCTCCCACTTTTGTGTCACTTGGCTTTTCTCCGCAGGTCGGATTTGCATTTTAATGGAAGCAGTTTATAGACTTCTCGGCGGCATTTGGGGGGAACCACAAGTGGCATCATTAAGTCAACTAAGCCGGATTAGTGGTGATGGTGGGGTCAGATATAGCCCCCGCAACAGAACTGTGCCTTTTCCTGCTGTTTGAGAGAGAAAGAAATAAGAAAGAAAGAGAGAGAGAGAGAGAGAGAGAGAGAGAGAGAGAGAGAGAGAGAGAGAGAGAGAGAGAGAGAGAGAGAGAGAGAGAGAGAGAGAGAGAGAGAGAGAGAGAGAGAGAGAGAGAGAGTGAAAGAGAGAGTGAAAGAAAGAAAGAAAGAAAGAAAGAAAGAAAGAAAGAAAGAAAGAAAGAAAGAAAGAAAGAATGAAAGAAAGAAAGAAAGAAAGGACGAAAGAAAGAAAGAGAGAGAAAGGGGGAGAAAAAGAGAAAGTCTTCGACAAGGTGATAAATTGCAAGCAAAGAATATGTCCTCTTGAGTTCGAGGGCCTTTCAGCTCTTTTTCCCTCTCACTTTTCTTCAGTAGTGAGATAAAGGAATGCTCTGTCTTTTTTTGTCCCTCTTTCCGAGGAAAGGAAGTACTCTTAACCGGAGTTCGATGGCAACAATCAAACGGCACGTCCTCAAAATAATAAATTGCATGAAAAGGTTTAAAACATTGTAAAGGTATTTATTATTTACATTAGGATAAAAAAAAATGTCAAATGTTTTATCTGACTTTATAACCTTTGCTCATCTGTGATCCATCGCCAGAGTGATTGGACTGAACCAATGCATAGCCTACAATTAATTATTAACTTATTACATTCAGATCGATGGTCTAAACTTTTTTTAAACATGTTCTATACAGCATTATTTTATGTCACATCAAACCACAGATATAACACTGATTCAATGAAACATGTTCTCATTTGCTTATTCAATTCTAGCAATATTTTTGACACTCACTCCTACATTACAGTTCCGCCATAAATAATGAAAGGTTTCCCTCTCTCTCTCTCTCAATCTCAGTATGTCGCACTGAATGTCACACAAGGAAATTTTGTTTGACGAGGTATGTTTTGCGGTTTTGTTGTAATTGGGGGTGTCAAAGCGTGAGCTCGTACACTGGAGGTATAGCGATTGGTGAAGGGTTGATGAATTCAACATGCCGGGCGCGGCGGAGATGAGCGGGCAGTCAGTCAGGGAGCGCTGGCCTGCCGAGGTCACGCCCCGGTGACTGCGGGGCTGATTATACCGTGTGAGATGCAACCGGGGGAAAGTACTATATCTGCCTGTATACAGCGCGCCATCCGGCATCATAATAATCCAAATTTTTTTTTGCAGAATCAGAGACTGATCTGGCTAATATCTCTTTTGGGATATTGGCAGACGATGTGAGCAAGCTTTGTTTACTGCAGAGGCAAGAGGTTATGTTCAATAACATCATTTAATGTTCTGGGTGTCTTTATCATTTTGTAGAGATTCGTTTGGTTTATTCTGATTTAATGGACAAATAAATCTATTATTTAGTAGATTACACAAAAAAATTGCCATGTTTAATTTACCCCTTTCATGTTATGGACAATGGCAAATTGTAATAAAATGTTACTTTGTCTTTAATACCCGTATGCATTATACCCAAAGTTTGGTTTAATACTCCTTGGAGTGGTATTTGAGTGGTATTCGAATTAAAACTACCTTTGTGACGAATTATTTTTTCCTGGTTATACGAGTAGGCTTTTCTTCCACAAAAAGAAAAGAAAATTAAAAAGAAATGGTTTGCAGGACAAATTAGGTAAAAAATAAATAAATAGTTTGATTAAAATCAATACCAAAGAAGCACTTCCATTTCTTTGATTAATTATCTATCCTAGTCTGGTAAATTAAAGCTGAAAAGTTTCCATACATATTAACCTGCATTCACTAACTCATTTTAAAATCTCCGGGCTACTTCCCATTAGGTTGCTATGGCTATGCTTCCCAAACTCACTGCTAATTGTGTGTGTGTTTACAAAAGCCATTTTCTGTTAGATTGCACAAATCCATTACGGCCTCCCTTTTATAATGTGATTGGATTAATGCACTGGCCGAATCAAAAAGAAACACGTGACCTTAACCCCGTGACATTGATTGATAGTCTTATTTCCAACTCCTGTAGCCGTTTGGCCGTGTTTATCGATGGCATCGCTCGCTGCCATGCCGGGCTAACCTCTGCGCCACGCCTCGGGCTGCGTCCTCTCCCGATTGTGTCGGGCAGCTACAGGGGGCGCGGAGGGTGAGACGGTCTGGGTGATAGCCTTTCCGAGGGGTGATGGAGATAAACAGTGACACCTCATAGAGGGGCGGATGTTGTACCGCCATGGAAACATGCGAGCGCTCTTGTCAGCGGGAAGAGGGAGAGATCAGATGGGCTGCCCCTGCCTCCTCCCTCGTGTCATCTCGCGCTAATAACACTCTGAGCTGTCTGCCGTGCTCCCTTCCTCTGGCTTTTGTTTTTATCTTGCTCTCTCTCTCTCTCTCTCTCTCTCTCTCTCTCTCTCTCTCTCTCTCTCTCTCTCTCTCTCTTTTTTTTTTCTCTCTGTACCACGTTGCTCTCCTTCTCCTGTCTTCCCTCTGGCTGTGTCTTTCACTATCCCTCTCTCATTCCCCTCTCCATCAAGCTCTTGCCTTTCTTTCTTTCCCTCACTCTCAATCGCTCTCGCCCCATCTCTATGTCTCTCTCTACTCCTCTCTCTCTGTCTCTCTCTCTCTCTCTCTCTCTCTCTCTCTCTAGCTCTTTCTTTTCTCTCTCTCTCTCTCTCCCCCCTCCTCTCTCCCTCTCTCCTCACCCCCCCCCCCCTTCTCTCTCTCTCTTCTCTCTCTTTCTCTCTCCCTAGCTCTTATCTCAGCCTTGGCGTTCATCTGGGTTTATCTCACTAATGATGTCAGCGCTCACCTTTGAGGAAGCCCAGGCCAGCTCCATTGTGGAGCCTTCGTTTGGGGGGCTCTCCACCGCACACGCACACACACACACACACACACACACACACACACACACACACACACACACACACACACACACACACACACACACACACACACGCACACACACACACACGAGCGCACTATTCAGACCTGTCCCCCTCCTCCTCCCTGTCTGCCCTCCCTCCATCATTCCCCGTTCGCCTTCCCATACAGAAACGTCAGCTTAGTCTGTATCCGGGGGCCCTTTCAGTTTGGGCCCTTTGAGCGGGGCCCTGGCCCGGTGTCATGCAGTGTGTGCCCTCACAGCCGCGTGATAGAGATAGAACTCCCCGAGCCCCTCTACGCGTCAGCACGCACAGAGAGTGTGGAGGACTCCCAGCGCACAACCCCCAGCACAAACCTACGCACTTCAACACATGCACAGACACACACCTAAGGATGAACACACACACAAGCACACAGACACACACTCACATAAAGATGAACACACACACACACAAACACATGCACAGACAGACAGAAATGCACACAAAAACACATACAAGGAAAATCAAACGGCTTTGATCTGCTCACAAATAAAAGTTATGGGTTGGTGTGTTTTGTATGTGTATTTGTCCAGGAAAAACGAACATTTTAATTATATTTTCTATGGGACAGCATCGTGTCTGAGGTGTCCTTTGCAGACATATGCACGGGAGCACATCATGCATTCTTGTTCGATTGACATGGGAACATTGGTTCTACCGTTGAGGGTGCCACCCCATTGACCAAATCTGCACGTTTTATCCTGAGCTTAGTAACCTTTGTCTTACTGAATTGTGTTGTTAAATGAGCCTAGGGCATTGTGTGTTCAGTGTGTGGGATGTGTGCATGGAGGTCATGCTTCAAGGTCGACGTCACGCCCGAGGAGCGCTCCCAGACCTTTGACACTGTATAGGCACACGGGATGAGCCCAAAGAATGCTGGTCCTCGTAGTTCCACTGGAGATGAGGGTCTCATTTGGTCACGTCTGACGCGCACACATTACACACACTCACGCTCGAGAGACACGCACAACACATGCCGGCAATTGAACACAGAGAAAGAGCACTCGCGCGCACACACACACACACACACGCACGCACGCACGCACGCACGCACACACACACACACACACACACACACACACACACACGCACATTAAATCTATCACACATTATTATTGGAATCACGAGGTGTTACGGTATTCTGTGTGTGGCGCTAACACCCTCAGCGTAGAGGAGATAGACTTCTCCTCTCAGCCTCTGGCATCATTTACAGTGCAGCGCCATAGAGTTCCTCTGACTGTCACGGACACGCTGCAGTCATGACGTCCATAAGTCACCCGCACTTCGTCCGTTGTTTATGGAGCAACTCGACCCACAATCGCCCCGGGTCGCTCCGAGACACTCTTTACGTCGATGGCCGTGAAAGAATTTGCCCATCAACGCCATCCTCCGAGAGCGATGTTGAAACAGCCTGAAACGGGGGGGGGGGGGGGGTGTCCGTCCTTACCAACGTCGGCCCAAACGGTCGTTCCGAGTCGGAGATAAGGCGCGTCTAACAATAGCCCGTCAGCTGTTAGCTCGTAGCCACGCCCGGCGCCGGCGCTGATTCCCAAAGGGTTAACCGCCTGTCAACAGGGCTGTCCACAGCTACAGGGGGGGAGAAGGGGAGGGTGGGGGGGTGGGGGGGAGGGAGGGGGGGCTGAAGGTATGGAGGGAGATAACCCGGCTGAGGTCAACCCCCCCCCCATTTGCTCCGACGCAGCGATCGGCATATCTGTTGTCACGGCCCGCGCCCCGCAGCCCACCCGCCGCCGCGCCACAATGGCGTTTTAATGACGCTAATCTCCGCCATCTCCGTCCTCTCCGAGGCGGGAAATTAACGAGAGCAAGTTAAATGATCCCTCCCTCCCCCCTCTCTTTTCACGGGGGAGAGAAATTGGTTTTTCTAAGGATTAAGGGATTAGCGCGGTGTCGGATCCTCAAAGTGCTCCCGATACCGAAGCCCCCCCACCCTCACCCCCGATATTCATTACAGGCCGACACAAAAGGCCGAGGAGCAAAATGGCACTCAGAGACTAATCATTTCCCGCCAAAGGCGGCTGGTGATCTAACAAGCGGGTGGTCACAGTGCCAGGCCCTTTAAATCCCGCTATCGCCCCACGCCATTTTGCGATCCGATAAGACCGCGCTGGCGAGGGGGGGCATGCGTGTGTGAATAGGCAGATTTTTGTTTTGGATTCCTAGGCGGAGAGAGACGCCAATCCCCCCCCCCCATCCTTTGTGAGTTGAAAAGCTAAGGCGGCTACAATGAGGCTTCCCATCTTTGACCAGGCCTAATGATTTCCTGATGCTCCCGTGTGAGGTCCCGGTTTTGGGATATTTTCCGACGGAATGATAAATCAATATGGGAGCGCCATCGAAACACGGCTCGACAGCCTGGCCTTCGGCGGGGTTACCTCATGGGGGGAAAAAAGGGCCCTTTTGAAAAAAGTTTTCCAAGTTAATTGAGGGTGATTGAGCGCACTTCTCCCCATGCCCTTTTTTCACACAGCAGGCGGTCGCTGTTCTCTGACAGCCAGAGAGAGAGATTGCCTTACATCGCCGGACGAGTGTGTGTGTGTGTGTGTGTGTGTGTGTGTGTGTGTGTGCGTGTGTGTGTGTGTGTGTGTGTGTGTGTGTGTGCGCATGTGTGTGCGTGCTCGCGCGCGTGTGTGTGTAAGGAAAAGAGCGGTACTGTGTGTGTGTGTATGTTCTGACTTAACAACCCCAAAATTGATGTTGTTTTGGGTGGAACGTCATTCTGACCCGTTGCCAAGTGGAGCTGACATTTAACTCCACTAAATATTGTGCCGGAATCCAAAGGTCACGACCAAGGGCAAGATCCCACAACACAAGCTCTCTGAGCGCCACTCAAGATATCCCGCCAAAAGGTCTTCACATTTTTATTTTCCTAATTCAATCATATTATATCTAATTGCAATGCAATATCAATCCTTCACATTTGCGAGGCGTAACATCGATGGTATTTTTCCCATTTTCAACGCTTCCAAAGAATGAAATATGAACCATCGACCTCTCCACCACAGATATGAAGATCAAAGAAATAGAGAAGAGAAATGCATCTTAGTCAGACATTTGTGCTTTAACTGTTTTCCCTTCATCAGCACTTGACTGAACTGGCTAGAGGGAATACAGAAGGCATTAGACAAATAGCTGTGAGGTCATGACCCTAAGTTGACACTTGAACTTCAGTCTCCACTGTATTTCCACCAGGGCTGGGCTCAGTGACTCACCGAATCAGTAACAATTGAACCCCACAAAACCTCATTCTTATCCACACCCAGAGTCAGAAAAGTCCAAACGATAATCTTCCTCCTGTAATAACTAGCACTGGTTGTTAAAAAGGTCAACCTATTTGACGTGCTTCGTGCTCCTCTTTGACCGTGTATCACTGATCACCTCCTCTTCCTCCTCCTCCTCCTCCTCCTCCTCCTCCTCCCCCCTCCTCCTCCTATTCCTCCCCCATCCACTTCCTCCCCCTCCTCCCTCCCTACCCCCTCCTCCCTCCTCCTCCCTCCCTCCCTCCTCCCTCCCTCCTCCCTCCCCTCCTCCCTCCTCCCTCCCTCCTACCTCCCTCCCCCTCCTCCCTCCCTACCCCCCTCTTCCCTCCCCTCCTCCCTCCCTCCCTCCCTCTGTCCTCCCCCTCCTCCCTCCCTCCCTCCCTCCTCCCTCCCTACCTCCCTCCTCCAGGCTCAACCTCTCTTGTTTCAACCCACCAAAGCTTCATTAATTCAGTAACGAGTCACATTAACAGAGCCCGGTGGCGATCGATGTTCTTTTCATTGGCCGGGGGCGTCCCTTAAGGAGGCCAGAGGCGGTCTGTATCCACTGATTAGCGGTCCAGAGTCCCAACCCGGTCGGCGATGACGCAGGACCGTCGATACTTTTAGAGGCTAGTTTTTTTTTTTGTGGGTTGGCAGGGGGGGGTGGGGGCGAGGGGGGGGGGGGGGGTGTTGTCCTTTGTGAGCGCACGCGTGGGTGGTACGTTTCGCGCCGTCAGGGGGGGAGGGGGGGGGATCTCCACACTGTTTTGGAAGGTGGTGGCTCGGCTGGTTGGCTCGGGGGTGTTTGGCAGCCATTTTGGTCCACGGTGGCATCCAGTCGTTAAAGGGCAGACGCGGCATGTCTGACCGTCCACAAAGCTGGCCAACAGACTCTCCCTGACAACCGCAGTTATTCTAAATTTACGCTAGCCGACGACACGCCCACTGGGCCAGCCAGAGATTTATGACAGACATGCAGTGTGTCGTTCGAATGTGTTCAACCGCCTTATCTGTAATATCAAATAAACAAGTGTTAAAGCCATGGTGTATTTGATGTTTGGTGATGCTTTTGCGTCGTTGTCTGTGTTGGCGTGAGGTGAGTGAAACGATTCATGACAAGGAGCAATCCCAATCTCTCTGCTTCTTAGGTTCTCTCTCTCTCTCTCTCTCTCTCTCTCTCTCTCTCTCTCTCTCTCTTTCCTTCTTTCCCTCTCCCTCTCCGTCCATGTTTTACATTATCCCCGTCAGCGCTGGGGAGCCGGCTGGAAGTGTTGGGTGAGAGATCACAGCGCCGGACCTCCGCGGCCGCCGCCATCACAGAGGCTATGAGAACGTCAACCACTGCAAATCACCGACCCCATCATGGCATTACCTTATGCTACCCCCCCCCCCCCCACACACACACACACACTCCCCTCTTTTCAGATCCATTCCTCTCCTTTTACCGTCAGATCCGTTATAATCCCCACCCTCTGTCACTCTGCTGTCTCCACGTGGAGGAGGTCAGATTCCACCCCCCCCCCCCCCCAAAGGTCCACGTGTGGTTTTAAAAATATGCTTTTCCTTTTGGCCTGATGGAAAATTCTTTGAATCGTAGCGACAGACGTCTCGCTCCGTTCTGGTATGAGCTTAGACGAGGTGGTTTGAGGAGGGGCCTTAGCAGGAAGTGCGCGGCTCTCTTTATGCTTTGAGATATCTCAACGGCAATCGTGTGTTTTTTGGTCGGAAAGCGTTTCCCACTTTCTTTGTTTACCTTTTCCACGTCGGCTTTTTTCCCTCTCCCAACGCACCGCAGAGAATTGAGGGAAAAGCCCTGTGCAAGATGATATTGTTCTCTCTCCCTGACCGTTTGCAGCTGCCGGTTTGATAATCCAGTGATTCCGCCGTCTGTGGGGATGCGAGGCGCAAACAGCCAAACGACACACACGGACTGGCGGAGTGTGACGGTAACTATTGTTCCTTCCAAACAAAGTCTTCACTTTGATGCGGGGCTAACGGGAGGGAACTCTCCTTTTTCCAATCTGCGCGGCCGGCCGCTCCATTCAGACCCCAGGTCTGTTTGAGAAGCTAAAACAACAAATGCTGTGTTTGCTCTCCCCACACTTTCTCCCATTTGCCTCAGATCAGACGTGCCTTAAAGGAGGAGATGGGTTCAAAACTAAAGGGAAGTTAGCCTGTACATATATTACTAATAAATAGATGAAAATATATTATATAACATATAAATATATACAGTATATATATATATCATTTATAAAATACATATATATATATATTTCAACATGATTAGAAAAATAATTGCCCTGACTTAAAAAAATCTCCGTTTGTAAATCACAACACTTTGGCCACTTTGAAAGATGAATGGAACGCAGACGTTCCACCGTCTCGTTGGCTTGCCCTCTGACCAGGTATCCTCTGAACTGTTTTACGACATGTTACGTGTTGAATGCAGACTCTCCCTCAGACAACAGGGCAACTTTTGTTTTTCCTAACCTATCTTATCAAGTCCCCCTTTGAGGGGTTAATGGTGCCTTTTTTAAATTGTTCTGTTGCTGTGACAACATGGGGTTTCGACTCTGGGTAAAGACCTTGATTGACAGGATCATTCCACCAATGAGCAGAGCACAAAAGGTGACACGCCAAGGGGAAGTCAGCCATTTATTCAGTCCACTGAGCTACTTAACCTGTGCCTGATTTTTATTCAAAATTGCGCACATCTTTTTTATTCAGGGTATACACTTTTATTTGATTCATTGTAAACTCAGGGTTTCAAGTAACTACTATAAATGTAACGGCACTCACACATGACTGATTGATACAAAGTACAAAGGACAAATATTACATTCATAGTTGTGGATCACAGACAAACACAGCTTTTTGTCTTTGCATAGAAGTATGGATTCCATTGTATACAATGAACTATCATGTTGAGATGGAAGGATATGAATGCAATGCTACGCTAATGTACATTTTAAGTGTAGTGAATGATATGTGGCAAACAATCAGAGTGCTTTCTATTTCTATGTAGATTTATGTGTATGTTCTCCTTTTTTAAGTTATTTTAAATTAAATCTAAGTATGTGTTATCATGACCACTAAATATGAAATACTAAGTATGATAATACATACATTCTAAACCAACAATTCCAATACATAATACATTAAAACATCTTAGATTCTATAATAATCTTGTGCACATTTTATTTGTCAATACAAATTATCCAACTCATTTTGAATGATCCAAATAGAGGAAGTGCAATTGTCCAGGCTCACTCCTTTCCGTGCTCCTCATTTTGGGTTGGCACTCTTAGGGCCTGGACTATTCCACAGTATTCCTGTAGTTTTCTGCCCCCTTCTGGCAACTGTGTAAAATAGCAGAGACTTTGGTCAAACCTTGAGGCTCTACAAACTCAGGGCCAAACTAATCTTATTGACTATATCGTATGAGAATAAAATCATTGAACTTAGCAAACGAAAATAATAGACCAAGTGATCGCAAACATTAGGAGGAAAACGTTTCATAATTCATTTTCAACAGGAAGAAGTATTTCAGGCATCCGTTTAAATATCAGAGCAATCTAGAACAATCTACTCAAAATCTTCCTTGGACGTTTATTTTTGTACTCTCCCTGACCGCATGCCTCTGATGTACTTTTCCAAATGGTCTATGAGATGAACATTTCATGGTATTATTTCCAAATGGCATTTGAATCACAGCACGACAGCGGAGGCCATGTTCTATCTCCCCGCTGATCGTTTCTTTAGCCGTGGTTTTACGGCACGTTTTTTTTGGGGGGGGGGGGGGTACCCGCTGCTTCCCTGTGGGAAGCATGGGAGCGTCCTCGACACTGCGATACTAAAGCCCTCTCCTCTCACGAGGCGGCGCAGCGGAGTAGGGGCACCGGAGCGAAAATCATTAGGTAAGCCAGATAATCAAGACCAAATCAGCCTTCGTCCTCCCCGCACGCGTTTGCGTATCCAGCACACCGTCTGCCTGGAACCTCATCTCGTTTCATCTCCTCGCTCTCTCTTTTCGTCTTCTCTCTTTCTGTCTCTCTATTGTTTTCTTCCCTTCACCGTCCCGTTTCCTTTCTTTCTTTTCTCCCTCTTTCTTACATATTCTCTCTCACTCTCTTTCTCTTTCTCTTCACCCCCCACCCCCCCCCCCCCCCATCTCTCTCTCTCTCTCAGTTCTTTCTGTTCCCCCCGCGCTGCAACTCCATATCCACTCCTGTCACATCCGCACCGTATTCATTTCCAGGAGAGAGATGCTGACGTTGCAGCGGCCGGCACCCCGTAATCTGTGAGTACGAGTTGGAGCCCCGCTCCCGGGAACCTCGCGCGGGGAGCCCCTGGGCTGCGTATCCAGGGGGCCCCTGCAGGACTCCGTTATCGGTCGCTATCAGGGGGCCTCTGAACAGCGGTGCCGGGGCCGAGAAAGATGGGGCGGGGCCCCCGATCGGAGAGCTTCTTGTGACTGATGGCTCCTCGTTAGAGGGACCAGAGCGTTATCTCACCAGGTGGAGGAGCGGGAGAGCGGCCACTGAGTTGTTGCACAGCAGATTACCTGCTCCTCCAGCCTCCCCGAGGAGGGCTGAATAAAACCGAAAGAGAGGAGGAGGAGGAGGGAGGGAGGGGGAAAAGAAAAAGAGAGCCATGGTAGAAAAAAAACAGAAGGAGAACAGGGACTAGATAAAGAGCAGAGAGAGCGAGAGAGAGAGAAAGGGAGAGTTTAAAAAACCCTGAGGCACATTTTTCCCTCTGGGGACTCCCCCAACTGCCTTGCATCAGAGGCCATTTGCCCAGGGCCTCGTCCTCTCAGTGAAACAGCAGAGAATACGTACTCCCCCTCCCCCTCCCCCTCCCCCTCCCCCTCCCCCACTGTTCCCTCTTCCCCCGCTGCACACTCGCGGCCCGTTTCGCTCCGGCTCAAGCGGAATTGTATCACCGCCGAAGACTCTTCGTCCACCGTCTTCTCCCGTCCCTCTTTGCCCTCCATCTTGTCCCATAATGATTGATCGGCTCCACCCAAAGGTGGGGGGGGGGGAGAGTTACGGCATTAGCCAAAAAATGGCTCTGGCCTCCGCCGACAGACCTTGGCCGGAAGAGAATCGATACTTCACCATTAAAAGCCCCTCAGAGGCGAGGTGACGCTATAGCTGTCCGGGCAGGCCCTTGCTTTTTTTCCCCCTTCTCTCCACGCCGTCCCGGACATTAAATATGACACTTGTAGTGTGCTGGGGTTGTTAATGTCCAGGGCTTCCACCAGACCCTCTGTGGTCACCTCATGGCTCTGATGGATCGCCTGAGCGAACCGCGAATTCGTTTTGTCACCGGCACACCGAGAGATTTCATTTGGAGGGTCGTTCTTCACGCCTCAGAGAGGGAGGCAGAGGGGGACGGAGAGACGGAAGAGGGGCCAAGAGAGCAAGGGAGGGAGAGAGAGAGAGAGAGAGAGAGAGAGAAAGAGAGAGAAAATGTGAGAGAGGGAGAGTGATAAGCGTCAGAGAGACAGGGAGAGCTGAAAGCTACACATTTTCCGTTTCCCTCTTTTGATAAGACGGTGCATTAAAATAAAGTTGATGGGCCCCCAGAGAGTGCAAGAGCCTTGTAGAGAGTGACAGGGTCTGGTAGAGAGCTACAATACACGTACAAACACACCTTGAAATAGCCGCTCGCCAGGTGACGTACGCACCAAGCGCGAGGTGACCCATGCAAAAACGTTTGCCTGCTCGCCGCCGCTTTCCAGGGAGTGAATTGATTGGACCAGTGGGAGAACGCCGTCGGGTGAATGGTCTGGGGCAGAGGGTTGTTAACGCGCCGCCTCTTCAAAATGGCTCCGTTCTTCAAGGCCAACGAAAATAAAGAACAGCGGCGCTGTTCCTCAAAGGTTTGTGTGCATCTTCTCCTCGTTCGATTTTAAAGGGTTTGCACCACGGTCCAGAGAATAATATTTGTCGATTAGAAAACTAAGAGTTGTTGTTGGTGCGGGAGGGTAAGGAGAGAGGGAGCGCGAGAGAGAGAAAGAGAGAGAGAGAGAGAGAGAGAGAGAGAGAGAGAGATAGAGAGAGGGAGGGTGGGGGGGATTACTGCATGTTCGGTTTGGGGATGGAATCGACTCTTCCCCGTTCCTCCTCACTTCCTCCTCCGTCTAATCCCAGTCGATCTGCTCGATTGTTCTGCTTCCTCCTCCTCGTCTGTCTTGCCATTGTTCCCTGCCTCTCTCCTCCCTCCCTCCCTCTTTTCCTACCTCTCCTTATCCCTCTCTCCTCCCTCCCTCCCTCTTTTCCTACCTCTCCTCATCCCTCTCTCCTCCCTCCCTCCCTCTTTTCCTACCTCTCCTTATGCCTTTGTCCTTACCTCCCTGCGTCCCGCCATTTCTCTCCGGCCGTATTGGACTCGGGGGCCCAGAGCCACGCGGCCCGTGGCTGTCTCCCTGTCCGCTACACCTCCCTTACACCCCCTCCCTCCCTCTATCCCTTCTTCATCCCCCCTTCTTCAATCCCGCTCTCTCGACCTACCTATCTCACTACCTTCTTTTCCCGCCCCGCCCTCCTTCCTTCCTTCCTTTTACTCCCTCTCTTTTCTTCTTCTCTCCATTGCCACCTCAGCTCCTCTTCCTCCGTCCCCTCTCTCCTTCCGTCGTGGCGTTGGAGCCAGGCCCAGAGACACAACAGAGCTGGCTTGGCGCCGGTACAGCAAACAGCTGCTGGAGTGGTTGTTCTCCGCCCCCCCCCCCCCCCCGATATGTCACGGAGCTAGGATTATTAGCTACAAGCCTTATTAAAAATGGATTTGTCCGGCCTCCCACCAGGCATGTGAGACCTCACCGGGCACACAACTCCGGGTCGAAGGCCTGGCGGAGCGCAACGCCACGCGGACCAAAACAAAAACACAGGGGTCGAGACACGCGTGACACTTGCCAAATGCCGTGCTGTGAACGCACACACCTACAAATCTTCGCCGAAGGTTACGCACGCAAAACCAAATAGATACGCTGCGGTTGCTTTTCGTTTTGACACTTGGCTTAAGGGAACATTTAAACTTGTGTTTTATTTTATTTTTGACAGCTTGAGACAAAGATGTATTATTATCCCAGAGAGGGATTATTAAAGATCATAATAAATCAAGAAGGCACTGACACATCTACATGGACCAGCCCCGTCGTCTCCGCGAACACCAAAAATAATCGGACGCGCTGTCATCCCAGGAAAACGACTCCACTTCCGTCACCAAGCAATGTATCAAATGGACCGTCCCATTTAGCCCTCACCCAAACAATAACCGCCGAACAATTCGGCCCGCCGACAGATGGGATTGGATCATCCCGTCGACAGGGCGGCGGCCTAAACGGAGATTATTCATCTTAATTGCTTGTCGTCGCTGCGGCCAGGAGCCGGCAGCCAGCATTAATCTACATTAGGAGAGCGGACGGAGCACACTGCAGCTCGGGCTGAGTCCCACGCGTGATGTGGCCTTGTGTGGGTTAAGAGGGCAGGAAACACCGATGCCCCGGCAATGACCTGGAGACTGAAACTTTATGTTTTACGAGTTAACTTTGTCGTACTGTTGTTTTACCGTGTCCCATTTTTTTATTGTTTACATTGCATGTGTGGGGATGTCTATGTGGCTGCTTGATGGCGCGCGCGTGTCTGTGTGTGTTTTTGTAGTATGTGTATTGTACACGTGTGTATGGGTGTTTGAGTGTCAGAAAGGGCATCCCCTTATACATCGCCCTCCTTTGTGTATTCAAAGGTGTGTGTGTGTGTGTGTGTGTGTGTGTGTGTGTGTGTGTGTGTGTGTGTGTGTGTGTGTGCGCATGCATGTCTGTGTGTGTGTGTGTGTGTGTGTGTCGGGGCTCAGGCTCGGGCCTTTATCTCTGGGTGGAGCGCAGGCTGTGGCAGCACACACACACGGGGGGGGGGGGGGGGGGGGCAGATATCCAGCGATAAGGTCAGACGCACAAATATTCATGTAATTAAAGGTAATCCACTTTGCCTTATTGGTGGGCTCTGTGATTTACATAGGCCACCACCGGGGCCAGTGTCAGGGAAACATGCCCCTGAACAGCCCAAACACACAATGCCTCTCAGAGAGTCGAGAAGTTTGATCGAAAACACCTTACGACCGTCGATACAATCCCTGCTTTTAAGGACATAGATTTATGTATTAAATAGGTACAAGTATTCTCTCCCTGCCAGCAATCCCCGTTTTTTAGAAGTGATAGAATACTAGCACAGCACAGAGGGAATGAGGGAATAGAAACGGTTAAACTAGAACGACAAGGTGTTTTGGGCAGACAGCAATGCCATTTCATCATGACCTGATATTAACACTGGCTCTGCACATTCCCAGCTATACACATTCACTGTATATTTATTTATAAATACGCATGTATTATAATGCACAGCTCATTGAGGTGACATGTATATATGGGGTCAAAGCTAATGCGGGAGGACTTGTTGTGACGGGGCTTCGTAGGAATGTGGTGCAGGTTGGTACCTCTACACACACACACAGACACACACCCACACACAGTTGTCACGGTGGGAGGTCCTGCCTGCATTCTCTAGACAAGTGTCTGGCACCTGCTCTGACAGGCTCAACTTTACTGGGCTGTGTGGCTTAGGAGGACAGGTTCCAAATCCATTTAGACACGGAAATCTGTCAGCAATATTCAGCCCTGCTATTCTTTTGCTACGAGAGTTCTTCATTTATTTACCCCCAGGTATTAGAGAATTCAACCTTTGTCTGTGTGCGTATGACAATATATTTTATAGCTTGTAATCGTATTTTTAAACGTATTAACAGCTGTAACAATATTTTTACGAAACGTAGATTGACGTTTTTCCCCGGCCATTTCTGAGGTCAGGGGCGTCATGGTGGTCTTGATCTGGTGGAGGAGGTCAGCGTCTGTCCCCCCCCCCCGTTCGACGCCAGACCTCTGTCCTCTTGAAGTGACATCTTGTGGGAAATTATTGGACATGAACTGTAAAAAAAAAAAAGTAGGGGGGAGAAACGAGGCAGAGGCTTAAAAGTGTCAAAAGAATCCACACTCAGTGACCTCCAACCAGGGGTTCCTGTCGGCAGCCCCCCCCCCCCCCCCCCCAAAAAACCTGAATACGATCTCCGACGCGATAAAAAACGCATATTACCAAAGCGCTAAATGAATAACTGTTGAAGTGGCGACTCAGAAATGAACTCCAGAAGAGAGACTTTCTGTAATCCACTTAGTTATATTATTTATTTTTAATCCCTCTTAGTAAGCCTATTAGACAGCGTACTGTGGAGAATCCCATGTATGGAACATACACAATGCAGCTGAAAGGAGCCGGAAAGAGGGTCCATTCTAAAGCAGCGTGTTCTCAGAGACCTATACAGGTTCAAACATGGCGTTTTGGAATCCTTCGTTTCGTTACCGTTGCTTCAGGTGGGATATCTTTTTTAAGCATTAACCGCAGATAAACAAAAGGAAAAAAGAATGGCCAATACAATTTCCAACAATACCATGTCCAACCTACTGTATTTTGTCTCTTGAGTGATTTCTGTGTTTTGAGAGAGGAGTGAGAGTGATTTCTGTTATGAGAAAGGAGTGAGAGAGGTTTCTGTGTTATGAGAGAGGAGTGAGAGTGATTTCTGTGTTATGAGAGAGGAGTGAGAGTGATTTCTGTGTTATGAGAGAGGAGTGAGAGTGATTTCTGTTATGAGAGAGAGGTGAGAGTGATTTCTGTGTTCTGAGAGAGAAGTGAGAGTGATTTCTGTTATGAAAGAGGAGTGAGAATGATTTCTGTTCTGAGAGAGGAGTGAGAGTGAGAGTGAGAGTCAGACTGTGAGACCAGTGCAATCAAACGGTAGAGCAGCCTGATTCCACAAAGAAATCAGAGGCCTCGCTATCCGTACAGTATAATTATTCACCAGGGTGTCAGCAATGTGTGTGTGTGTGTGTGTGTGTGTGTGTGTGTGTGTGTGTGTGTGTGTATGTTTATTTGTAATGTGTGTATGTGTGTCTGTGTCTGTATATGTTTGTGTGTAATGTGTGTGTGTAGTGTGTGTGTCTGTGAGTATATCTGGTGTGTGCGTGTATCTCTGTGTGTGTGTGTGTGTGTGTGTCATTCCTGTGTGTGTGTGAGAGGGCCCTCACTGTTCCCCGTGCGCGCGTATAGGACGGGTGTTATCTCCACATTATGGCATCATTGCTTGTAAATTAATTTGGGGGCTGTCAGCGGCTCACCTCCCTTATCAGTCAGCTGGAGCACCCGGGCTGTGATCCTGTGGAGCGGGGGAGGATCCAGAGGGAGGAGGGGGAGGAGGAGGAGGGGGGGGGGGGCGGTTTGGATAGAGAGACCAGGAGCGGGGAGAGAGAATGTGGGAGTGAGAGGGAATGGGAGACGGGAAGAAAACAAAGGAGGAAGAGATGAAAAAAAGAGGTGTGGAGGTGGAGAGCGAGGCAGAGGTACAGAGAGCAGGAAAAAGAGAGAGGGGTACGGAGTCAGAGAGAAGCAAAGCCAGAAAGAAAGAAAGAAAGAGAGAGGGGGAGAGGGAGGGGGAGGGAGGAGAGAGAGTGAGCAAGAGAGAGAGAAGCAGCAGTCTCTTCCTTTATCTTGTCCGAGGGGCTGTGTTGGGGGCTCTCTAGCAGTAGGAGGAAAGGGGGAGGAAGAGAGGGAGGAGGTGGAGGGCGGGCCCCCGTCCCCGTTGCTAAGTGAAAAGGACCTGGCAACCCATTCATCATTCTGCTCAGCCCAATATCCAAGGTCCTTCACATATCAGCGCTATTTGTCCCGGTGTCACAATCGCCGGATAAATCTCCGGGCTGAGGGCTCTCGTTAAAGCTGACAACAACCCCCCCGCCCCACCACCACCACCACCTCCCCTCGCTCCCCTTACGGTGGCTGTAGTACCACCACCTCCCCACCCCCCCATAGCTCCCCACAGCCTGACCCTTGACCTTCCAGTTGTTTCTAATTAACCCCTCAACCCACCTGCGTGTTGGCTCCAATTCCCCGGTCGCCGTCAAAGAGCCCCTTAAGATCCCCCAGCCACCGGAGCTCATGATGACAAATTAGCAGGATGGATGGATGGACGGTGTCCGTGGTGACCAGGCTTTGTGTGGGGAGGGTGGACACGTTGGTGTCTTGTTGTACACGATAATAAATGGATTTATTAAAAAAAGATATATGTACTGTATATAATAATATTGCGTGCCAAAGTCAATATTTCAAAGTTTTGCTGTGGCTCAATTTTGGGAGTGAGGGCTTCTGTTGTGAAGGTGAAAATGAAAATGAAGTTTTCTTTTTACAGTATTTGCATATTTTTCTTCATCGAATTTTTTTTTATTTCCTGCTTTAAAAAAACAAAACGTCTTCTTCACTAGAAGGTAATTAAGGGGGCCCAATCACGGAAATGGCTCTGTTCCAAATGCATACGTTATTATATTTAAGCCCTACACACGGGTGGAATGCATTCAGACGAACACACTTGGCAAACTCTCTAACCGCAAAACAATGCTGACTTTTTTTTCACCCCGTATAAAAGAGATGGAACAATAAACCATGCATCATCTTTTGTTTTCCTTTCCATGGGACCTTCACTGTTTCTGGCTGCGGAGAACAGAAAGTCTGTGTTATGAATGGAGCAGAGATTATAACGGGCGTGGTGTGAAAATCTCTCTTTGTGTTTGACCTCGCTTGGACTCTCACTGCTGTATTTTTAGCAAATGGCCAAAGGATTCGAAAAAACATATCTATGAAAATATGCTGTTTTATTGGAGGCGAGACTGAGGTTTGTGTATAGCCAGAATCAGGCAGAAGGCTTTTCTGTTGAATTTTCAATTGAATTTTCAAATGGAAAATCAATGTTCAAATAAATATTATATTTATATAAATAAATATATATAAATAAAAATCCAAAATAGCACATACATGGCATACTAAAAGCACAGTCGTGTTGCATTTAGTGTTTGAACTGAATTAAAAATCATTGTATTCTTGTTGCCTAGTACAGCATTTAGTGTTTAAACTGAAAAATTAAAAATCATTGTGTTCTTGTTACATAATGTCTGCCTTGTATCTGCAGTACAATTTCAGACAGCTGACCTCATGTTGGCCAAGCTGGACGTGTGAGTTACTGAGGTGACACAGAAACACGTAGGGACAGAGATTCAAGAGGCACGGGGGACCTTTTGCAAAAGATTCGTTTTCGTTGTATTTGATGACCATACACGCCTTGCGATGTCAACATTAGTCTTTAAGGGAATCGAGTGTACTGTACTTAATCGGTGAGCTGGTTTAGCGGGAGGTTTCCAATGCCTTTTACATCTGCTTGGAGGGGAGTCATCTTTGTAAAGCCTATAGTCTGAACCCTGTAACATCACTCAGTCAACTTGTAGGCAACAGCACCCTCATGTGGAGCACATGAGGAACCAGACCGCCTGGGCCTTCGTGTGAGGAAATCTGCTGTCGCTTTTGCATCAAAAGGGGTTACAAGCAGTGCTTTCAACCTCCTCAAACCCCTGAAACACCACGTTCGATGCCCTGCGTTGCCCTAAAACTACGACGTTCCGGCCTATTCGACAGGGGTGAGACGTAGGCTACGCGAGCCGGTCTCATTAGCTTCCGTAACGGTGGCTATTGACAAGGAGGGAGGCCCCCCGACTTCCATCCCGTCCACTTAACCAGACACGAGGCGGCGCGCTCTCCTCACCACCCTCACAGCCGGCGTGAAGTCAGCAGACGCCTTCCCCCCTCTTCTAACCCCCGTCCCCCCCCCCCCCCGTCCCCCTGGGTGACTCCATAGCTCATTACCCTGCCAGGCTGTTCAGGGCGACGGGAAGCCACAGATGGCACCACCAGCGTGGGGCGTCCGCGTCAGCGGCCGCGGCTAGTTGTCGCCGACAGGGTGTGAAGTTGTCGCCGGTTGACCTACAGGCTAGCGTCGGGCGGGCAGCAGATGAAGAGGCGGACGAAGAGGCTCTTTGTCTGCTCCCCGTCGGGGGCTGTCTCGTCTGGGCTGGGTTTGCAGGCTGGTCGATGGCGGGCATCTAAGCCAGTGTTGAGAGACGTAAAATCATGTTGTTTTCCCGTAGTTTGGACTCCGCTTTGTGAATTAACAGGGTACTCATGGCGATGGCCTTGCTGTGTGTTGATGCTGTAGCCAGCACGTCCTAAGCTCCCTTTTCAAGAAGTCTCCCTCTGCCTCCCCCCCCCCCCCCCGGAGCAGCTGCGTGGCGGGCCGGGCTCTTCCCTCTCCACGTCTCTGGGAGATATTAGCACAGGGGGGTCACGCTCTGGTGTTTACCGCAAATCTGCCCGGCAGTCCTTCACTGCCAGGCGACCCCGCCGACCCGCCCTGAACCCAGGCCACTGGGGAAGACGAGGCCGCCCTTCGCCCCCACGCCGCCGACGTGTTCGTGCCCACACCCCGGGTTCCAGCTGCAGTGCACCCTGGTTGATGAGAGTCTTTCAGAGAGGCCTTTTCAAGTGAGCGTGAGTATAAAAAAAAAACACGGAGGGTCCAGGCGTTGGACGGAGGAGTTAAACAGTGGCACTTTCCGGAGGTGGGAAGGGATATGTGTCGTGCCGGGTGAGGGGGTAGGGATGTTCCACTGAGTGGTTTAGTGGCCATCCACGGGGCCGTGGAGGGGTGAGGTGAGGGGGGACGACCGCCATCTGTTTACCCCGCCGACAAGCGCTGGATCCTGGGTCAGGTGGGCGATCCGTGGTGGGCCGAGACAGCCGTGTGTGTGTGTGTGTGTGTGTGTGTAATGGATGGTATGTCTCTAAACCGGAGGCAGATGTTCAGACATGTGGTGGGGGCGGGGGGGTTCTATCCATGGAACAGAACATGGAGGAGCACGCTGAGAAGCTACAATGAGGTCGTCTGCGGATTCGACTTCGAGCGAACCACGTCTTGACTTCACTGAACTTGAAACAACACAGAGAAAAATATTACTCCCACCACGATCGATTGATTTTGGATTGTCAATGTGCCATTATGGCTATGAGCCTAGAAGTGACTATGAAGTGTAAAAAGTCAAAACAGACCGATATCATTGGCCTGTCCTTGCACTCTCTGCAATACCTTCATGTTCAACTCTGTAGTTTGAATTAGTTTGAGTTAAATAGATTAAAATGAAGTGAACTCCATCCACCACTAGATGGTGCTGTGACATTGATTTGTAAAAAGAGCCAGAGGCGTGCTTCCTGTCACTTTAAGCACCATGCTCTAGTGTTTGCAGAGTGCTAGTAGTGGTAGCAGTGGTAGCAGTAAGAGGAGGAGGAGGAGGAGGAGGAGTATGACGATGAGGAGGAGGACAGGGAGGAGAAGTAGTAGTAGTAGTAGGATGAGGAGACAGTAGCAGAAGGAGGAGGATAAACAGTAGTAGGAGAAGGAAAAGGAAGAGGGGGATAAGTATTAGTAGTAGAAGGAGGAGGAGGAGGAGGAGAAAGATGAGAATAAGTAGAGGTAGTGGAAGGAGGAGGAGGAGATGTAGTAGTTGGGAGTGGAGGAGGAAGAGGAGGAGGCAAAGTAATAATAGTAGGAGGTGTAGACACAGCCTGACTGGTGAAGCCTGGGGAATCAACTCGTTAATGAAGATGAGCGTCGGCTGGGGAATCTGCCGGTCAGTCAAAGAGTGGAGGGCATCTTCAGCCCCACAAGTCTCGTTCCTTGTAAAACAAATAGCTCCATGTTTGCTAGATAAATGTATAACTAAATGACACACAATCATTAACCTAGACTCATTCCATTAAATTTGCCGTAAAGAGTTCCTTATTAATTTGAGATCTTTCCAGACTGCTGTTAAATAGGAAGCCGAGTGATTTGTTTAAAAACAGGGACACCGAGAAATAATTATCTTGATGGAGCCGCAGATGAGGTCGTACTTGGATGGATGTGTTTGCCCGTGAGCATCAACATTTCAGGCAGCGCCATTAGTCCTCAAATACAATTTATTTCAAATTCATTAATATTGAACTGAAGGGTTAAGCAGCTTTATACCATATGTGTGAATAACGTAATGCCTTGGCCCTGCACGACTAACCGAACGGTGCAGCACATTACTAAGACACCACATTAATATGCTGTATCATCTACAAAGATGACTCAAAAATAAATGTGAGCAGGTGAAGGACCGTTTTGCACTGAATCTCACCAGGTAGCATGTCTTTCCAGAAACCTGAGCGTGATGCCTTCAGGAACAACGAGAAACAAAACCATCGCCACCTTAAGGCCTTTCTCTTGTGGAAGTTGTAAAAATATGACAACAAAACCTCAAAGGTTCTGACAATCAAACAGATTAATAATTGGCAGCTGAATCTTGGCAAGGGTGTGCTTGTGTGTGCGCGCGCTTGCGTTTGTACTGCATTGGTTTGCATCATAGGCACTTCACCTGAATACGTTTAAACATGCCTTGAGGATAGTTGTTCAGCATGCGTTGTTCAGCATGCGTGATTCAAAAGCATTCAAGTATGATTTAAACAATTTGTAGCTATCAGTGATGGCAGGTTTTTTAGGACACATGAGCAGCAAATAGGAGCAGCTGCCTCACATTTAACAGCAAGAACAATTCGAAATGTTTGATATTCAGCATATTGAAGACAATATTACAAGTATCGGAATCCGCTGCCATCACTGTGTTGATTCATCCCATTTCGATAATACTTCTATAAGTGGGCTACATCACCTAAACTGTGTCCAATCATGTTGTTCTGCTTTATTATATTATTGTACTAAACTATTATAATACTATTACACTGAGTCATACCGCTGAAGAGAACCCAGTGTCCACGTACAGGAAGCAGTGTTGAGGTTGTTGTGTTTGGTGTGTCTGAATCAACAGTACAATAGCTGAGATGAACCAAGTCTCTCTTCCTGGATGAGAGCCTCTACAGTGCAGCAGCTCTCCAGAAGCGTAATGGCTCCGCCTCGTCTCTCCGGCGCCCCTCCTGTTCATCTTCCCTGGGGACGCATAAGGGTGGAGCGGTGTTCGTTTCCCGGTTACGAGAAACGACTCCCCCCCCCTCCACCCCCGTGCTTTGTCACGATGATGGATGCGCTTCCCCGTATCGACTGACCTCAGAAGGCTGCGGCGTCACCGCACGACGTGAGCTCACATGCACCCCCCCCCCCTCTCGTGTACTCCTTGAGTCGTAACGTGCGGCCGGCAGCACGTGTCCCTGTCTGGGAAGAGGGGGGCACCACGCGGGAGTGGTCGGGGCGGAACCGCCTTCCTCTCGTAGTCGTCGTGCTCCCTAACTCTGCTCACACAACGACCTGCGGGCTGTGCGCCCGAGCCTGCCGGGGGTCACTGTGAGATTAAGGGGGTGGAGTTGCAGGTCGGGCCTGTGTGCCCCACGCCCTCGCTCCAAGGTTTTGGGGGCATCACAGGGCATCGGAACCGGGTGGGATAGCACCTTTGGACCCGTTCTCATCGGAACCAGACGCGAGGTTGCTGGTATTTCTGTAAAAAGGACTGTCAGTGCACTTTCCCAGCTGTTATATTTAAGATTGGAAGACCATTCAAGGCTAATTGCTTTTCTTTTTCATGTCTGATGGGTTTGTGTGTGAATAGGGCTCATCCGTTTTCACACATAGCAAGCGTTGTGACACAGAGCTCGCTCTGGGCCTTTTAGAAAAGATGAACAAAAGCCAGCGTGATGGAGGGTCAAGAAGAGGGCAGATCGATTGTAAGTCCCAGCATTCAGCTTCCGCTGTCATTCGATGTAGCCTGGAAGGACGGAAAACTTCAAAAGCTGAACTAGTCGTCGTCTTTGATTCTCGGGTTGTAAAACATGAAAAATGGTTCCACCTACTTTATTGTACTCTGCATATCCAACCGCAGTTGGAATGTCCGTTCCCTCTCAGTGTTCACAAGTCGTTTTTACCTCCAAACGGCCAAACCTATTTGAAAACGTCTCCTCACGCGTTCGGTGTTTCAAATGTATCACCAGAGAGGCATGGGCTTGAGAGAGTCCCGTGTGCTGTTTAATTGGCTCAGTGTAATTAAGGCCTGTGGCCAGAGAGACTTGCGTAGGTTACACACACACACACACACACACACACACACACACACACAGAGCATTGCTCCACCGCCCATCAGAAACCGTTCCCTTGGTGAGAAGGGAACGGTGAATTGAAGGGGAATTGGCAGCGGCAAGGCCCCCCACTCCCTGGTGACGTGATTCTTAATTATTGCACACTAGGACTATGTTATGGTTTCTGTGATATTCTATGTGTTGCACGGCTATATTGTTGTGGTTATTGTTCGATTGCTTTCTTTGTGACAACTTGTGTAAAAAAGAATCGAACATGTGATTTGCATACGTGGGTGTAGAGTGTATATCTGAAAATATGGGACTATTGACAGATTTGTAATTGGATGAAAATGGTCTCGCTAAAGAAGCAGACTGTCGACAAAGGTCTAAAAGGGAACCGTAGGAGCTGTCCAAAAACGTGTGGAATTACAAGTCAACATGGTCCTCTATTAAGTGGTCATTAATGTCAGATGAAAATCGGATTCTGTAGAGATCAGACAAAAGGGACTTCAAATGTTCTTTATTATTCAAATAACTCAAAACACGACATCTAAAAAGCAAAATTCTGTTTCGCGCAAATCAAATCTGGTACAAACTGAAACACATGTCAAATATACAATGATGATCCTGTACAACGATTGCACAGTGGAATCAACAGCACATAATCAATAGACAATTTAATGAGCAATTGCACTTGGATCAATTAATTATTCAGTACGAACGATCACGCGTATATGCCCAAAAAATAAATCTACAGTTTTAGGCAAAATGACCTCGTCTGGAAAAAAAAACAACCTAGGTACCATTAGTCTGAAACATCAACGCAGAAAGGGGGTGAATATACTGGAGAGGTTTTCTCACTGTATGGCTATATCTCTGGCACCAATAGAAGCTTGAGTGTTACGATCAGTTTGTTTGTGTGAAAGCAGTGCTCAGTGTGTGCAGGGAGAGACCTACGCAGAGTTACTCTGACGGGATGAGACCCAAAGAAACATGTTCACAACATGTGATGGTCGTGTGCTAGAAAACACGCATACAAACACGCAACGCGCTGACTCACTCTCTCCAGCTCACTTTCTCTCTCTTACACTCACTCTCTCCAGCTCACTTTCTCTCTCTAACACTCACTCTCTCCAGCTCACTTTCTCTCGCTCTCACTCACTCTCTCTAGCTCACTTTCACTCTCTTGCTCACTCTCTCCAGCTCACTTTCTCTCGCTCTCACTCACTCTCTCTAGCTTACTTTCACTCTCTCACTCACTCTCTCTAGCTCACTTTCTCTCTCTGTCACTTACTCATTCACTCTCTCTAGCTCACTTTCTCACTTTCACTCACTCACTGACTCACTGACTCACTCACTCACTCACTCACTCTCTCTCTCCCACACTCTCTCTCTCTCTCTCTCTCTCACTCACTCACTTACCCATTCACTCTCTCTCTCTAGCTCACATTCTCTCTCTCTCTCGCTCACTCACTCTCTCTCTCTCTCTCTCCCCCCCCCCCCCCCCCCCCCCAGGAGAATGCAGTCAGTCAGTCTCGACGGCCGGGACGTGTCCCCCGACTGGCTGCGTGTCCCCCCGTCACTCGTCGTCTCGCTGTTGCTCAGGTAACGTGGACGCGTGGCCGAGCAGACACCCTCGGAAGTAGCCAATGAGGGACTGCGACAGCTGCTGCTGGCTCCGGGCCGACAAGAAGTGGCCCTCGTCGGGATAAATCTGTCTCGGGGAGAAGGTCAATCAAAACGGGGAGCTGTTTGGAATGCGGAAGGCGGCGGCGGCCCCGTGGGCTGGCATTTAAGCCGAAGAGGCAACGCGGGCCGCGCTACACAACCAGGGGGACCGCCGCCGTGAAACCATCGCCATTGTTTCCTACGTATCGGGTGGTTTCATAATGGGGACGACAAAAGCATGTCACCGACGACAACCTGCCACAATTGCCACGATTGCGATGTCCCGTGGAATTGAACACAGCCCCGTTGTCGGGGTGAGGGGATTACCTGCAGCGTGTAGTTGGCCCCGGTCTTGATGAAGTGTTTGATCAGCTCAGCGGAGTGTTGGAAGTGAACGTTGGCTGTGGGTAAGGAGAACAGGGACAGGGAGTGAGGACGGGCAACAGCGCGATCACCTTCCCGGGAGCATCCTTTTACAGCCCCGTTCAAGGGCCGAGCACTTTACATTTCAAAGAGCAGTGCACGAGGGACGGGCAAAAAAAAAAAAACTAAATACGTAAAACCACATTGTTTAACTTGTGTTTTTCCCCCCATCGGAAAAAAAATTTCCGTCGACATTTTCTTTTTTTTGCCGTCTAAAATGTGTTGCCCGTGTGTGCGCGTACCGTCTGCTGTTCCGTGGGCGATGAACAGACTCTGGCCGTGTGGTCCTTTCAGGCTGGGCAAGACACTGGAAAACTGAGAGGGAAAGACACCGTGCTTACATGAGCAACGTAAAACACAGACTGTAAAATAACTGTAAAATTTTTAAATAACTGTAAAATAACTGTAAAATAACTGTAAAACTTTAACAACAACGGGCACGTCATGGTTTGAGATGAACAGCATCTGCCCTCTTTCTTTAACGCCCTAACACAGTAATAGCCAGACCACCGTGTCAACACAAAACACGTGTTCGTTTCCCATCAGCGGCATCAATAACGTCTCTGGCCCCTCGTCGTCCTCCGAGGGTGTTGTGAGTCGTGTCCCTGTGATTGTGCCTCGGTGAGGCAGCAATACGCTCCTTTGCCCCGAGCAGCGTTTAAAAGCACATGGGACTCATGCTGGAGGAGCCACCGAAATAGCTCCTGCAAGCCTTGTGGCCCACTTATTAACAACCCACTTTACTCTAAGATTCTCTCTCACACACACACACACACACATGAACAAACACACACACACACACGCGCACACACACACATACACACACACACACACACACACACATAAATACACACACACACACAGCCCAAAACAGGGAGATGTTTCACAGTGACACTGGTTTCTCGAGGCTGACACAGGTCTCTGTCTCCCAAACAAACACAAACAAACACAAACGCAGGCTTCATTTGTCAACGTGGGAGTAGTTGAATTATGTCCGATTGCTGACTCGCGTAACATCCTTGAGGTGTCACATAGATGATGGCTAGCAGCCCCCCCCCCCCCCCCCACACACACACAATAAACCAATAAACCAATACTACAGGCCCACACACACACAAACACACACACACACACACGCACAAAAACCACATAATAAACCAATACTCGACGTTAACGCACACAAGCACCGCGGGCGCACACATTCAAGCACACAGACACACCAGCCAGTTCCAACGTGCCCCGCGACAGGCTAGATTTCCTCGCTGCTATCCAATCTGGCACCACATTCCTTTCAGCGGAGAGAACGGAGTCGTCGTGGCGACAAGGCGATAAAGGACAGATGGAGGTCGGGTAAACAACTCACTTGGTATCTGCTGTGGCCCTTTGAGGGCAGGCCCAAATATCTCTCAGAAAACGCCGAGGCTGCAACGTCAAAACAGAAAAAAAACAGTCAGTGCATGTGCGTGTGCCCTTCACCGCTGACACCCATCAACATGCGTTAGCTATTCAAACGAATCGGAGAGCACGTTCCGCGGGGGAGCTAACCGCGTCGAGCGGGTTATTCTAGTAAACGGCACTCACATTCAACCTTTTGTTCATCAGCCACATTCACGGGGGGGAAAAAGCTAATAATTTTTGCTACGTTAGGGAACAAAAATACAACCCCCCCCCCCCCCCGCCCAGCCACAAAGAAATCAACAAATACATAAAACGAGAACACCAACAACGAAAAAGGCCACGCCGTCACGGTCACCGGCGGCGACGGAGGGGCCGGTGCGGCTGCTCACCGTACATGGTCCAGTCGACGACGGGCGCCTGCACGGCGGCACACTGGATCAGGCTCTCCGTGGACCGGAGCATCATCAGGGCGAGGTACCCGCCGTAGCCCTGCAAGGGGTCAGCCACAGAGACACGCGGCTTTACAGTGGGCCTGCTCGCTGGGGCGGATCAAAAGAGGCCGAGGGGGCCAGCAACACCCACCTTTCCATAAACCCCGACACGCGTGCGGTCAATGTAGGGCAGCTTGACCAGGTGCCTGCAGAGACATTCAAGGGAGAAAAGAAAGTGTTTTATGATCGTGCTTTATGATCCAAACTATAATATGGTTGGGAACCCACCCCCCCCCCCCCCCCCCCCATACACACACACACCCTCCCTCCGCTCAGAAGTTGTGGTACACACTCCATCAATCCATCAATCCTTTTAATAATAGGGATTATTATTGTGACATTGTGAGAGAGGTCGTGGTACACACTCCAGGGCAGCGATCTGGTCGTGGACCTCCGCGGCGCCCAGCTTGTGGTGGACCTCCTGCAGCAGCCTCTGGCCCTGGTGCCCACTCCCCCTGCCATCCAGCCGGGCCACGATCACCTCCTCCGAGCCCAGCAGCACCGTGTCCCAGTCCAACTTGAACTCCTCGCTCACCGCCTGGCGGCCTGGGAGGCCGTCACTAAAGGAGTGTGCGTGTGTGTGTGTGTGTGTGTGTGTGTGCATACATTTGTGTACATTTGTGTGAAGGACAGAAAAACAGAAAAAGAACAAAAGAGAGTGAGCTAAAGAGAAGAAGAGGAAGCAAAAAAAAATAATACATCAAAGATTTTTCCACATAAAAAGATGGAACAGCGCCGGGCAGGCCGAGGCTGCGTCCCCCCCGGAGTGAGGCGTCTAAGTGGAGTGAGGCGTCTAAGTGGAGTGAGGCGTCTAAGTGGCAGCTCTTACACCAGCAGGAGGAGGCCATAGAGGTAGGAGTCAGAGAAGTCAGGCGGGTAGGTGAGCCTCAGGGGCAGCTCTGAGGGCAGAGAGAGAGAAACAGAGGGCTCAGGGGGGCAGAGAGAGAAACAGAGGGCTCAGGGGGGGAGGGGGGCAGAGAGAGAAACAGGGGCTCAGGGGGGGGGGGGCAGAGAGACAGAAACAGAGGGCCCAGGGGGGGAGAGAGAGAAACAGAGGGCTCTCAGGGGGGGCAAGAGAGAGAAACAGAGGGCTCAGGGGGGCAGAGAGAGTAAACAGAGGGCCCAGGGGGCAGAGAGAGCAGCAGAGGGCTCAGGGGGGCAGAGAGAGAAACAGAGGAGGTG
>JAPMUY010007269.1:0-2500 GCA_026901105.3 Galaxias olidus
CTGGAGCGTCGGCTCAGCTGGTAGTTTGACCCCTTTTCTCCTAGCGACAACGTTGTGTGTGTTGGTGTGTCTCGGTCCAAAGTTTATACATGCGTACAATGCTGTGGGAGTGTGTGAACGTCTCTGTGTGTGTGTGTGTGTGTGTGTGTGTGTGTGTGTGTGTGTGTGTGTGTGTGTGTCCAGGCTAACTGTTGGCTCAAACTGTTAATCCTCACACAAACGGTGTTTGAATAACCAGGAGAAAGCTGCTTGTTTGTTTGATTGTCATGTCGGGTTAGGGAATAGGTGCCCATTCCTGGGCCACGGCCTCACAGAGCCTGAACGCTGAGCTGACCTTTATCCTCGGCCGTTTGGCCCCTCGCTCCTCCCAGTGGCTATTCATCAACCACCACTCCCTGTCTAGACTCTGCCCTGGTGTAAGAGCGCGAGGAAGGGGGGGGGGGGCGGACGAAGAGAGAGAGAGAGAGAAAGAGAGAGAGAGAGGGGAGACGGACTCAGCGCAGGTGGAGGAGTGTGTGATTAGGCGCTATTCAGATGGAGGGAGAGCTGAGAGAGTGGAGCAGCTAATCTCAAACCCTGAGCCTGATGGACAGAACACAATTACCCCGATAGAGAGAGAGAGAGAGAGAGAGAGAGAGAGAGAGAGAGAGAGAGAGGTTGAATGAGTTGAGAGCAGTTTTAATAGCAAAGCTGTACTAGCTTGGCTGGTGTTTGTCACCCTTCCCGGCCCCCCCCCCCCCCCCTCTCTCTCTCTCTCTCTTTTATTCTTTCTTTCTTTCTGTCTGTCTTTCAGCCTGGCAGCCTCTCCTATAGTTGGAGAAGGAGTTCTGGGCATTAAGCTACTGTTGGCAGCCTCCTGTTTATGGAAACACAGACACACAACTCTCCAACAAAACACACACACACACACACACACAGCCTCAAACTTTCACACTTACACACTCACACAAGCACACACACACAGGCTCAAACACTCACACTTATGCACACACACACACACACACACACACACACACACACACTCAAACGCTCGCTCACACTCAAACACTCACACACACACACACACACACACACACACACACACACAAACACACACACACACTCACACACTCAAACACTCACTCGCATGTGCTTTTTGGCAGCGGCCCACTTACGGGGCGTCCAATTTACAGCTTGTTTCCTCCTCCTCCGCTTCTTCTATCCTCCTCTCCTCTGCTCCTTTGCTCACATCCTCCTCTCCTCCTCCTCCTCTCTTCCTCTCATCTGGTCTGGTGCAGCTCCAGATGGGTGTCTGCTGGCCGGCCCACGAGGTCCCACCCTCCCACATTCTCTCCCGGTAGAGAGGCTGACTCCAGGTCAGGTGTACAGTAGGGCGTGTAGATGAAGGTCCTTCATGGGAGCGATGTCGTGTATCAATCAAGGCTGGTCAGAGGATGAGTCATCGCAGCAGGCCGGGCCGGTCAGACACGGGCGGCACTGACGCTGCCCTCGGCGTGGCGGACAGATCTCTCCCGAATGCGTTTCCGTCCTCCGTGGGGGATTCTCGGAGAGAGAGAGCCCGTGAGTCAGAGGCGGGCGCTCCCCCGGAGGGGCGGGTTGTGTGCTGGGAGCGCAGAGAGGACACCCCGCAGCTTTCTGACAGCCTGTACGGCGCTCCACACACACAAATGAGCTTCCCGCCTTTTTAAAAGATGTACTACAACCACGGAGTGCCACGAACGCGCTCACACACCGACGTAGAGTCCCGCCCGTGTGCTGGGAGGCAAACGTTAATCCTCAAAGTGCGGGCGGCGCCGAGCGAACGCCACGACTTCAGCAGGGTTACAATGTCACGCTGTCTCAGATCAGATCCCTGTTCAAGGCAGGCTACGGTTGTCTGCGTTGGTACATGCGTACAGCCAGAGGGGAGGATATCGATGGGTGTTGTGGTTTCTGAGGGTTTTGACGTGTGTTGTAGTCTCTGAGGGTTTTGACGTGTGTTGTAGTCTCTGAGGGTTTTGATGTGTTTTGTAGTTTCTGAGGGGTATGCAGAGATGTCTCAGCACTGCTGCTGCTCCATCCCTGGTCACAGAGAAGGACTAACTGACTGACTGACTGACTGAATAACTGACAGACAGACGGACGGACGGACGGACTGATAGATTTACGGACTGACTGACGGACTAACTGACTGACTGACTGACTGAATCACTGACTGGCTGACTGACTGTATGACAGACAGACAGACAGACAGGCAGGCAGGCAGGCAGACAGACAGACAGACAGACAGACAGGCAGGCAGGCAGACAGTCAGACAGACAGAGACAGACAGGCAGACAGACAGACAGGCAGACAGACAGGCTGGGAGCACCGCCTGAACGACTTCAAAGTGGCAGAGAAAGAGAGAGGAGCAGATAGAGAAAATTGAAGAAGAAAAGGAACATGCGGATGATCAGGTTTTTGGGCTACAGCCCACTGTCAAGTCCTTTCTTCTTTACTCCCCTCTCTCTCTCCCCCTCTC
>JAPMUY010007269.1:10000-75000 GCA_026901105.3 Galaxias olidus
TGCGTGCGTGCGTGCGTGCGTGCGTGCGTGCGTGCGTGCGTGTGTGTGTATGTGTGTTCTCTGAAGTCTAATCAGATCTGTTCCATTCAATCAGACAGGGATGGGATTGGCCTGGCTGTGTGCTAGTTTTATTTAAAGAAGTCTAGACAGCAGACCAGCATAATAAACCCTCAACGGTAAGAATAGAGCAGAGAACTTTCCATGGATTTTTTGACCAGAAACTCCGTCCCTCCACATCCCGAACGGTGCCCTCGCCCCTAAATCAAACCTCCTACCCTGTGAAGGTGCTTGAAAATGACCAATCTGGTGAGCAAGCGTTCAGTTGGAGGTGCACGGGGGAGAATGGGTGAGAAGCTGCCAGCTTAGGGTAAGATGCTGGGGGGTTATTGATGTGGCCCGTGTGTGTGTGTGTGTGTGTGTGTGTGTGTGTGTGTGTGTGTGTGTGTGTGTGTGTGTGTGTGTGTGTGTGTGTGTGTGTGTGTGTGTGTGTGTGTTCTCTGAGGTTTTCTCAGTATGTTCCGGCCCCTCTCCTCAGACCGAGGATGCGGCGCCACCCGGCGCATCACTAACTCCCGTCTCCATAGCAACAGTTGGCTCTCGGCTCGCAATTTGTAGGGAGGCGAGCGTCCCAATGTCACACGCTGACTTAAATATACACACCCCAAACATTTTCCATCTGTGGCCAATTGGAGCATTTTCCATCTGTGGCCAATTGATGCCGCTTCCTCTCTCCTCCTCCTCCTCCTCCACCTCCACCCTCCTCCTCCTTTCTCCTCCGTCGCTCTGTAGTTTCCAAATCTCCCTTTTCAGTCGAACCCAGAGTCGATCTATATAGACCATTCAAATCACTGATGAATCATAATTTACATTCTTGACACACACACACGCACACACACACACGCACACACACACACACACACACAAACACGGGCGCACGCTTGCGGTGACACACATCCGCCTTCTCAGTTCAAGCTGAAGGCATAATCACATATTGAACCACAGGTTGAATGGATGACAGGGTGACAGGAAGACAGCGATAGAATGGCAGAGAGCGAGAGAGGGAGACAGAGAAAAAGATGGGGAGAGGGAGAGGGAGAGAGAGAAAGAGAGAGAGAGAGATAGAGATAAAAAGAGGGTGAAATGGAGAATGGCCTTAAAGAAGACTGTGCAATAGTGCAACAGTGCTCTTTTAATTAAAATTCTCTGTGTATTTCTCTCTCTCTCTCTCTCTCTCTCTCTCTCCCTCTCTCCCTCTCTGTCTGTCTCTCTCCATTGCGTCCCCCCCTCCCCGTCTCTGTTCTCCTCTCTCCTCCCTCTTTTAAAATGGTGATCTGATAACGAGCGGCCCTCCGTCATTAGCATGCCCACGGTGAGGGGAGGCACTGCGACATATGGCCGCCACTCCGTCTCTCTTTCACCGATGGGCTGATGTTCTCCCCACCATCCGTCCATCCCTCCATCCCTCCATCCCCAATGGATGAGTCTGTTAGCAGGACAAAGAGAAGGAGGAAGAGAAGGAAGGAGGGAGGAGAGGGAGGACCCCAATGGAATGGGGAGGGTGCTTTTGGTGTGGGCTTTGAAAAGGAATCCATAGGGCTGTGTGGTGGAGGAGTCGGTCCGATGAATACCAGCCTGGACTCACAGAGGGACCGTTGCAGTCGACCTTTTTAACACACAAACACCCACACACACACACACACACACACACACACGCACACACTAACACAGAAACACGCGCTCTCGCCGGTTACAAAAGTCACCCCCCGAGAAACACACAGACAGACACACACCGAGCCGGGCACGCTGGTGGTTGTGGTGCCTGAAGAGTTCAAGCGAAGCAGAGTCTCTGTTGGTGACGGCATGGGGATTCAGGATGAACCTCCTCCCTGTGACTGTCCTAAAGGGAACTGGCTGACCCCCACATGTTTGCTGCTTCCCTCCTCATCGTACTGCCAGAGACACAGACGGAATTCCAGCGACCCCCAGTTGTTTCTTATGAATGTGTGTGAGTGCGTGTGTGTGTGTGTGTGTGTGTGTGTGTGTGTGTGTGTGTGTGTGGGTGTGCATGCTGCAATGAGCTCCAGCTGTCTATGTAATAGTGGTTCCTCAGGGAATGGCAGTGTTGCCCGCATGGGGGAACCATTTGAATGTCGCACATGACAGACTCCTCATGGTTTGTTTACTGTACAAAGCGCTCTCTTTTTCTTTTTGCCCTCTCAGACAATAGATATCACTAACAAACACACACACACACACACACAAACACACAAACTATTGTGCCTTTTTGGATAGGAGATTTATTTCCAGCCTATGTGTCTAAGACGTTCTCGCTCTCTCTTTCACTCTCTTCCCCTCTTTCTCTGCATCTCTCTCTCTCTCTCTCTCTCTCTCTCTCTCTCTCTCTCTCTCTCTCTCTCCCAACATTGCCTCACACCACCACGGCCTCGTTCCCCTTCGTTAGCGAGGCCAATTACTTCGTAATTAAAGCCAGACTGAGAAACGAGCTTTGCCACCGAGTCACTCTGATAGGCGGAGAGAAAGAAGGGGAAGAGAGAGCGAGAGAGAGAGAGCGCTGTGGAACAGAGTGAGAGAGAGAGAGAGAGTGTTGTGGAGTGAGTGAGAGAGAGAGAGAGAGTGGGCGCCGGGCTGTGTGAACACAGCCTTTTTGCTGTGCGGTGGCGGAGCGATAGCTGCAGTCTAATTAAATTGGAAGAACTATTGCCCGATGTCTTAAATGAAAAAGGAGGTCGGCCAAAACGGATCCCTGTTTCATATCTATTTCTGAATGTCCTGCCTGCTGTGAGCGGGTGTCCTCTCAACTCACCGTGTGTGTGTGTGTGCATGGGCGTTCTAGCCCCTAGTGTGTCCATATGGTGTGTTCAGACTGTGTGTGTGTGTGTGTGTGTGTGTGTGTGTGTGTTCACGATCAGGCACAGATCGCTGCTCCCAGATCAGTGGAGGAGGATGGGGGTGGGCCCTGTATCCTGGTCTAAAGACTCCACAGGGGCCTGGGGGGTGACGGCACCCTCCACCAGCTATGGCCCTCGTCTAAAATGGAGTCACGAAATCTTTGTTTTTCACGGTGACGTGATTGCCAGACAGACACACTCACCATGGACAGACAGACAGACAGACAGACAGACAGACAGACAGACAGGCAGGCAGGCAGACAGGCAGGCAGACAGGCAGGCAGGCAGGCAGACAGACAGGCAGGCAGGCAGGCAGGCAGGCAGGCAGGCAGGCAGGCAGGCAGACCCACCGTGGACAGACAGACAGACAGACAGACAGACAGACAGACAGACAGGCAGGCAGGCAGACAGGCAGGCAGACAGGCAGGCAGGCAGGCAGGCAGGCAGGCAGGCAGGCAGGCAGGCAGGCAGGCACCCACCGTGGACAGACAGACAGACAGACAGACAGACAGACAGACAGACAGACAGACAGACAGACAGGCAGGCAGACAGACAGGCAGACAGGCAGGCAGGCAGGCAGGCAGGCAGACAGACCCACCGTGGACAGACAGACAGACAGACAGGCAGGCAGGCAGGCAGACAGGCAGGCAGGCAGGCAGGCAGACAGGCAGGCAGGCAGGCAGGCAGGCAGGCAGGCAGGCAGGCAGGCAGGCAGACAGGCAGACAGACAGACCCACCGTGGACAGACAGATCCAGAGATAAGAAGCTCTCTCTCTGAGATTCTCAGATCCCCGCTAAGCTCCCTGCTTAAAAGTTTTCTCAGTTTGGCTTGACAAAGTGACCTTATTCTTGTGTGTGTGTGTGTGTGTGTGTGTGTGTGTGTGTGTGTGTGTGTGTGTGTGTGTGTGTGTGTGTGTGTGTGTGTGTGTGTGTGTGTGGCTTGTTGGTGGCGGGAGGGGCAGCGCGGACTGTCCGTCCCTGAAGTGTCCCGGCCCTAATTTGTTCTGTGTTCTTCTGTCAGACGGTATGGCTGCACGCCTCAGGACACACACACACACACACACACACACACACACACATACACACACACACACACACACACACACACACACACACACACAGAAATATCTCAGGTCGGTGGCTTTGCCCCCTGTCAGGCAGGTCAGAGCAACAGGGGGTGTGCAGTCTGGAGGAAACGAGGGAGGGAAAGAAAAAGAGAAAGAGGAGGAGAGAGAGACAGGGGGTGGAGGGACGAAAGACAGAGGAGAGAGAGAGAAGAAGGAGAGAGAGAGAAGAAGGAGAGAGAGAGAGAGAGAGAGAGAGAGAGTATGAGGAGTGGGGGGGGGTTGCGGTGGAAGAAAACACATCCTCTGGCAGTGCGAGCGGCGCCTCCTGGGGGCATCCAAACCCCTTTCCTCGGGGGCGGGGTGGTCAGACAGCTCAGCTCCGCGCTGTCCACTCTCACACTGTTCCCCAGGGAGGTGGACACATGGCGGGGTGTCTGCTCTGGCAGTGACACCACCAACCTCCAGAGGAGCTCCACGCCCAATATCGACTGGAGCACAGCTCAAGGTCCTCCCTGCGGTAACGGGTCAACGTGTAGGGTGGTAGAAAACAACGTTCCTTTTCTCCCTCCACTCCGTGTCTCCATTAAAGAGCCAGAGTCTGCCTAGTCCGACCTATTCTATCAAGGGGCGGGAAAGGGGATGCGGAGCAAACCAAGTGTAAAACGGGGGTGGAGAACCCTGTTTAAAGCACCTGGTGGTAGGTCCTGGCACGGTGCTTTGACCTGAGCCCGGCGGGAACACGAGGGAACACAGAGCTACCGGAGACAGAAAGAGCCCACGCAAATCAAACACTCCCCTGATGAGTAGCGACCGTAGAACTCCAGTGGTAAAGCTCTGTTAGTGACGCCAGCTTGGTTTCTCTTGTGTGTGTGTGTGTGTGTGTGTGTGTGTGTGTGTGTGTATGTGTGTTTGTGTGTGTGTGAAAGAAAGAGAGAGAGAAAGAGGGGGGGGAGAGAGAGAGAGCGTGCGTATGTGTTTGCCAAATCAATGTTCTGTAATTAAGCGTGCGGCGGTAAAGGGAAGCTGAACTTGTCGTTGATTCTGAAGGAACAGGGAGGGTGATGAAGACGAGGCAGTGTCTTGCTGTGTGTGTGTGTGTGTGTGTGTGTGTGTGTGTGTGTGTGTGTGTGTGTGTGTGTGTGTGTGTGTGTGTGTGTGTGTGTGTGTGTGTGTGCTCGGCAGTGGCTTTGATCAGGATGAAACTTTCTGTAACAGTACAACAGCTACCAAAGCCAAGCCGCACACACACACACACACACACACACACACACACACACACACACACACACACACACACACACACACACACACACACACACACACACACACACACACACACACACACACACACACACACACACACACACAGATTAGATGTAGTGGGGAACCCCCCAGCAGTGGTTAAAGAGACTGAGAGCATCGTCGTTTAGCTCGGCCTTCACCTCAGCAGCCTCAGCGAGGAGGACGGAGGAGCAGGGAGGGGAGCCGGCCTACAGGGGGAGGACACTGGGGAGGAGGCGCGGCAGGAGAGGGCGCCGGTTTAGGAGGATGGCACTGGGGCCGTGTTGCCGGGGGCGATGCCTGAGGGGTGTCCTGGAGGGATGAAGATAGAGGCACAGGGATGTCACACGTCAGCCGTCACATCAGTGTGTGTGTGTGTGTGTGTGTGTGTGTGTGTGTGTGTGTGTGTGTGTGTGTGTGTGTGTGTGTGTGTGTGTGTGTGTGTGTGTGTGTGAGAGAGAGAGAGAGAGAGAGAGAGAGAGAGAGAGAGAGAGAGAGAGAGAGAGAGAGAGAGAGAGAGAGAGTGAGAGAGAGAGAGAGAGAGAGAGAGAGAGAGAGAGAGAGAGAGAGAGAGAGAGAGAGAGGTCACGTGAAGGAATATGGTCCTCCTGCCACAGCCCTCTAATCCTGACAACGCTTTCACTCCTTCATGCATCTCTCCCTCCCCCCATCCGTCCGTCCCCTCCTTTCTTCCCTCTCTTTCTGTGGGTCCTCTCCCCTGCGATCCCTCTCACCACCACATGGCTCAGAGACACAGGCCCACTCCGGCTGCATATTAACAACACACTGAGCCATGCAGCCAATACTCCCTGGTCTCTGGAATAATATTGCTTGTCGTGTGGTGTGGTGGTGTGTGTCTGTGTGTGTCTGTGTGTGTGTGTGTGTGTGTTTGTGTGTGTGTGTGTGTGTGTGTGTGCGCGCTTGTTATGTGTGCGTTTGTGTGTAAGTGACATGGAGAGCCACCATGACAGATGAAATGGAGGATTCTTTCATTAGCTCCGTTTGAGGCTCAGCAGGGTCACGGCAACAGGAGACATTTAATTACAGCAGACTGAACACTTCCCCTCCCAGCACGCTGTCACACACACACACACACACGCACACGCACACACACACACACACACGCACCCACACACATGCACACACACAGGGTGGCCTTTGATGGAGCATGTTCCTGAAAGGTAATAGTATAAACCACTCGGCAGGGGAACTAACCCTGGGGGTACTACTGTCCCCCTCCCTCCCTCCCTCCCTCTCTTTCTCTCTTTCTCTCTCGCTCTCTACCCCCCTCTCTTTGTCCCCCTCTACCGCTTTTTTTCCACCCCCCACCCCCCTCTCTCCGTCTCTCTCTCCGTCTCTCTCGCTCTCCGTGGTTGTGCTAAGTATAGCAGCAGTAATGGTGATGGATGCAGATGGAGAGGCAGGTCTTAAATGTCAGACCCAAATGAAAAGCTCTGCTCTGCGGAGGCACGAGCAGCTGGACACGGTCAGCGTTATTCAACGCACACGCACACACCACACACACACACACACACACACACACACACTCAAGCACACGGGCATGCAGGTTACACACGGAAGCACACGCACGCACACACACACGCAGTGCCGTATTCACAGACGCGTTGACACACGAAAGAGGAATGCAAACCTTCTTACACGGGCTGGTTAGAACACACACTTTCAATTCTTTGACGTGCAAACACACACACACACACACACGCACATCACAGTGCGGTAACTGGTACGTGTGTGGAGCGGAAGGAGTAAGTCTGGAATAACAACGTGACTTTATGCAGATTTACAAATCAAAGCCTTCTGTTTTGTTTGTCAGAGTGTGAGCAGGCCTGCGCGCTGACAGACAGCATATGTTTGAGTGTTAGCGTGTGTTTAGCGTGTGTTTAGTGTGTTTCCCTCCACGCCTCCTATATGCCACCGTTTCAAGTTGGAGAAACAGTCACAAAGAATCTGTCAGGATGAGACCAGGGGGTCGCCGTGTGTGTGTGTGTTTGTTTCTGTGTGGGTGTGGGTGTGTGTGTGCGTGTGTGTGTGCGTGTAAATCGAGGGCTCTTTGAAGTCTAATGAAGGCGCTATTTAAATGGCTTCAAACATATTGAGATCCTCTTGTGGCTTAATCACTCACTCTCCCTCTGCCCTCACTCACTCACTCACTCACACACACACACACACACACACACACACACACACACACACACACACACACACACACACACACACGCACACACACACACACCAAGACAGAGCTACAGAAGTTACTGCAGTTCTCTCTAGTTGGCTCTCTTAATATGGAGGGGATGCTGTTTGCTCTTTTGTGTCGGAGCACTTGGTGCCTCGGAAGCTTTCAGGCTGCCGGCTTTGAGATTCCCTCCGACACTGACAGTGAGGGAGCGCGTACCAGAGGGTGTGTGTTCAATCATTCGGAGGAACGGATTCGTAGTCTAGACTCTAGCGCGCTTCCTTCCATGTGTTAGTTTGTGTGTGTGTGTGTGTGTGTGTGTGTGTGTGTGTGTGTGTGTGTGTGTGTGTGTGTGTGTGTGTGTGTGTGTGTGTGTGTGTATGTGTGTGTGTGTGTGTGTGTGTGTGTGTGTGTGTGTGTGTGTGTGTGTGTGTGTGTGTGTGTGTGTGTGTGTGAGAGAGAGAGAGAGAGGACTGGGAGGATGGTGTGGAGAGACGCTATGGAAACCGGAGTGTGTTTGGACTGGAGGCTCGAGGGTTCATTCCAGTCCTCTACGCGGTCCGTTAAAGATCTGCTGTGAACAGACAGAGAGAGAGAGAGAGAGAGAGAGAGAGAGAGAGAGAGAGAGAGAGAGAGAGAGAGAGAGAGAGAGAGAGAGAGAGAGAGAGATTGAAAGAGAGAGAGGTCTCTCCGTTACCCTGACCTTTGGGGAGGCAGTCGCCTGGAGAGTGCTGTGATTGTGCCTGTTGTAGGTTATGTGGGTACGCTACTCCAGAGCCACACACACTCACACACACTCACACACTCTCACACACACTCATACACACACACATTAAAACTGACCCCACTCATCTCCACTGCCCTTGAGAAGCAAAGAGAGAGAGAGATGGAGAGAGTAGCTGATGAGTCCCATTGCATGTGTGAAGAGGAGCGTTCAGTTAGATTACAAAGAGGAACAAGGTCAGTAAACACACACACACACACACACACACACACGTGTGTGTTTGTGTGTGTGTGTTTGTGTGTGTTTGTGTGTGTGTTTGTGTGTGTGTGTGTAAGAGCTCTGAGTGAATGGCTGTTTGTTTCCCAGTTTGCTATCAGCCCCTAACAGCAAAACACACAGCTCCATAAGACCTCACTGTGCTTGTGTTTGTTTTATAAAGAGTGGGCTGCGTTGTATGTTACGGTCCGGGGGGGTCAGTATCTGGGGGTGTACGTTTCATGGACGTCTCCTGTCCTTGGTCCCACAGACCTGGTCCGCAGTCCCCCTATTAGGTCCCAAATCCTGACTGCCACTGTGCGTGTGTGTCCTGATCGCCACGTGTCTCTGTGTGTGTGTGTGTGTGTGTGTGTGTGTGTGTGTGTGTGTGTGTGTGTGTTTGTGTGTGTGTGTGTGTGTGTGCTCCCCGCAGGGCAGGACCGCAGCGAGACGGCTCTGATCCGGCGCTTTAAGGGCGATGGCGTCCGCTACAAGGCCAAGCTGATCGGGCTGGACGAGGTCACCGCTGCCAGGGGGGACAAACTCTGCCAGGACTCCATGATGAAACTCAAGGTACGGCCCCAAACCCCCCCCCCCCCCTTGCTGGCTACTCCCTGGGAGGTCTGCTGTGTGTGGGTGTCTGTGTGTGTGTGTGTGTGTGTGTGTGTGTGTGTGTTTGTGTTAGTGTGTGTGTGTGTTTGTGTTTTGAAAGAGAAGATGTGACAGAAGTGTGTGTGTGTGTGTGTGTGTGTGTGTTTGTGTTTTGAAAGAGAAGATGTGACAGAAGGGTGTGTGTGTGTGTGTGTGGTACAACTGGGATGTCTGAGATGGATGAGTTTGTGTGGGTGACAAGGTGAAACGGGGGATTGGGGTGAGGACCTCATCTTGGTGCAGCGTCCCGAGCCTGCAGAGGGTGGAGAGGAGAGGAGAGGAGAGGAGAGGAGAGGAGAGGGGAGGAGAGGAGAGCAGAGGAGAGGAGAGGAGAGGTGTGAAGGCGGAGTAGAAGGAGACGGGAGGACGGGTAGAAAACATGAAGAGAGGCGTTGCTGTGGCGATGGGGAGGACAGGCAGGGCGGAGAGAGATGAAGAGAGAGATGAGGGGTAGGCCTTCAGGGGGAGAAGTCGCTGATGAGGCAACAGAGAGGTAGGTGAGGAGGGGTGAGGAGGGGTGAGGAGGGGTTCGAGGTGAGGAGGGGTGAGGAGGGGTGAGGAGGGTGAGGAGGGGTGAGGCAGGGTGAGGAGGGATGAGGAGGGGTGAGGAGGGTGAGGAGGGGTGAGGCAGGGTGAGGAGGGGTGAGGCAGGGTGAGGCAGGGTGAGGAGGGTGAGGAGGAGTGAGGCGGGGTGAGGAGGGGTGAGGTGGCGTGAGGAGGGGTGAGACGGGGTGAGAAGGGGTGAGGAGGGGTGGGGGCAGGGGGACCATGGAGCCACCTCTAACCATCCTCGCTCACCATGACAGGAAGTCCATCATCTCTCTTCTTCTGATCTCTCTAATGTCCTGGGGTTACCCAGGCAACACTGTCTGCTGGAGGTAGAGATTCAGGCTGGCTGGCTGGCTGGCTGGCTGGAATAGAAAGTTTGCTTCTACAATATATTCAGTATCAATATATTCAGCCAGCTCCAAGATAAAGTAAGTTTTCATGTTTTGATATGGGCAATTTTTTCCTCTTTCTAACTCTTCAGTGTGTGTGTGTGTGTGTGTGTGTGTGTGTGTGTGTGTGTGTGTGTGTGTGTGTGTGTGTGTGTGTGTGTGTGTGTGCCTCCAGGGCGTTGCCGCGGCAGCCCGCTCTAAAGGAGACCACAAACAGAAGGTGTTCCTGACTGTTTCCTTTGGAGGGATCAAGATCTTCGATGAGAAGTCAGGGGTGAGTAGCACAGGCAATTTGCCAATGCAGAAGAGTGTGTGTGTGTCGGTGTGCATAAGCAAAAGGATGTGGGCCGGTTTGGTGTGTGTGCGCTTGTTTGCGTACGGGTGTGTGTGTATGTGTGTGTGTGTGTGTGTGTGTGTGTGTGTGTGTGTGTGTGTGTGTGTGTGTGTGTGTTTGTGTGTGTGTGTGTGTGTGTAATGTTTCTCCTGTTAATGAGGCATCTCTGAGAGAGAGGGGGGCTCCCTGGGGAAATCAGGAGGCCCTAATTGAAAGCCTGAGAACAAGGCCTCTGTGGATGAGAGAACATGGCCGCCCCATTGTCTCATTCCCCTACAACAAGGACAGCACCGCACAGTCTGGACCTGATGCCTCTGGATCGATCGGACACGCTAACTAACTCTCTGACTCTCTGTCTGTCTGTCTGTCTTTCTGACTGCCTGCCTGCCTGCCTGACTGCCTGCCTGACTGACTGCCTGTCTGTCTGTCTGTCTGACTGACTGACTGACTGACTGACTGGCTGGATGATTTACTGAATGAATGACTGACTGACTGACTGACTGACTGGCTGTATGTGGTACCTGTATACCTGTATACCTGTAAACCTGTCTATCTGTCTGTCTCTCTGTTTGTCTGTCTGAATTACTTACTGAATGAATGACTGACTGACCGACTGGCTGTCTATCTGTTGTCTGTCTGGCTGTCTAACTGACTGGCTGGGTGACTGTCTGTCTAACTGACTGACGGGGTGACTGTCTGTCTTGTTGACTGGCCAACTGGAAGGCTGTCTACAATTTTGTCCATTTAGATGTTCTGGCTCCCTAGCCCCCTGCTCGTCTGTATATCACTGGTCTGGGTGCAGCAAAGAGCTGTCCTGCTGTCTGTCCTGCCCCTGTTGTCTGGTCTGGGAGCAGTATGAGGCTCTGTCCTGCTGTCTGTCCTGCCCCTGTTGTCTGGTCTGAGTACAGCAAAGAGCTGTCCTGCTGTCTGTCCTGCCCCTGTTGTCTGGTCTGGGAGCAGTATGAGGCTCTGTCCTGCAGTCTGTCCTGCCCCTGTTGTCTGGTCCTGAGCTCTGTCCCTGTCTGTCCTGCCCCTGTTGTCTGGTCTGAGTACAGCAAAGAGCTGTCCTGCTGTCTGTCCTGCCCCTGTTGTCTGGTCTGGGAGCAGTATGAGGCTCTGTCCTGCTGTCTGTCCTGCCCTTGTTGTCTGGTCTTGGAGCAGTATGAGGCTCTGTCCTTCTGCCTGTCCTGCCCCTGTTGTCTGGTCTGGGAGCAGTATGAGGCTCTGTCCTGCTGTCTGTCCTGCCCCTGTTGTCTGGTCTTGGAGCAGTATGAGGCTCTGTCCTTCTGCCTGTCCTGCCCCTGTTGTCTGGTCTGGGTGCAGCATGAAGGCCTGTGTAGCTTTGCTCCCAGTTTAACTGGATGACTGGGTAAGGCTGAGATTTACACCCTGCGTGGTGGAGGCTGGATGCTGCCTTCACTTTGAGTGTGTAAGTGTGTGTGTGTGTGTGTAAGTGTGTGTGTGTGTGTGTGTGTGTGTGTGTGTGTGTGTGTGTGTGTGTGTGTGTGTGTGTGTGAGCCCAGCAGTAAGACGCAGCGCAGGGGGGATCAGACGCAGACGGAGGACACAACTTCTCCAGCCTCCCAGACGACAGCCAAATTTCCTCCATAAACCATCATCCTTCATCCCTCAATCCCTCACCCCTCTTTTTATAGCCCTCCAATGTCCACCCCCCCCCCCCCTCCCCGACCTCCTCCCGGTGCCAGAACCCTGCCAACGGGAGCGGGGGGGGGGGGGGGGGGTAAAGAGAGGCAAAGGTGAAGAGGGAAAGAGAGAGAAAGCGGTGGAACGAGGGCGATAGAGAGGGAGAGCGATAGACAGAGACAGGCAGCATATGTCAAAGTGAAGCTCTCCTCAGGGGGGACCTTGTCCTCCGGCTCGCCACATTAATATTAACCATACAGAGATATGTGCTGTCCATTCCAGCAGGCCTTCACCTGCACCTAACGGTCAGAGGGGAGTGTGGATGAGAGAGGGAGAGGGAGGGGGGGAGAGATAGAGAGAGAGAGAGAGAGAGAGAGAGAGAGAGAGAGAGAGAGAGAGAGAGAGAGAGAGAGAGAGAGAGAGAGAGAGAGAGAGAGAGAGAGAGAGAGAGAGAGAGAGAGAGAGAGAGAGAGAGAGAGGCTGCCTCTGCCATGGTTCAGTGGGGTTGACAGTCTCATTCCCCCTCTGTACATCAGTCAGGCGGCGGGGCAGATGGATGGATGAATGGGTGAACGGGGGGATGGATGGCCTCTCTCACGGAGGAGGGAAGGTCGTGGAGGATGGAAGGAGGAGCCGCCCGAGGTGAAGGAGGGAGAAGAAAAAGGGAGGGGTGGACATTAATCTCACAGAGGGCAGGTCACTGCGCTCTCTCTTTCTCTCTCTCTCTCTCTCTCTCTCTCTCTCTCTCTTCTCTCTCTCTCTTTCTGTCTTCAAGTCTGCTCGGAAATTACTCCCATCACACACACACACACACACACACACACACACACGGCCCTGTCAGCCGCGTCAGGACCAGAGAACCAGGACCGGGTCAGAAACTCACCAGCGTGAAGGAGGAGCTCCCCGCCTAGCCTAACCTCCCCCTCTGAGAGAAATGCAACCAGGCCCAGCGGGCATGGCTACTGTACTATATATTACAGTACTCTTACTCCAGTACTGCTACTGCTGCTGCTCCTGCTGGTACTACTACTACTACAACTACTACTACTACTACTACTATTGTGATTACTACTAATACTACCACTACTGGTGCTACTGCTACTACCACTGCTACTGCTGCTGCTACTACAACTACTAGTACTAGTACTACCACTTCTACCTCTACTGCTGCTTCTGCCATTACTATTGCTACTACTACTGTTAGTACTACTATGATTATTACTAATCACTACTACTACTACTACTACTACTAATCCTTCTACCATCACTACTGCTGCAATTACAACAACTACTACTGCTACTATTACTACTACTACTGCTACTACTGCTACTAATACTACTACTGCTGCTGCTACTACTACTACTACTACTACTGCTACTACTGCTACTACTGCTACTACTACTACTACTGCTACTACTGCTACTACTACTAGCACTACTGTCTGCTGCTGCTACTACTACTACTACTACTACTACTACTACTGCTACTACTACTACTGCTACGACTAGCACTACTGTCTGCTACTACTACTACTACTACTACTACTACTACTACTACTACTACTACTACTACTACTACTGCTACGACTAGCACTACTGTCTGCTACTACTACTACTTCTACTGCTACTACTACTACTACTACTACTACTACTACTACCACTACTAGCACTACAGTCTGCTACTACTACAACACACACGGCGCCTTCACAGCACAGGCCCTTGCCTACCTACATCTTAGCAGGGCCACAACGAGAACAGAACTAATGGTGGTCCTAGGGAGCCAGCGGGCAGGAGAGGCCTTTGTGCTGCGGCGGTAAGCAGACCCTGAGATCCCGACAGAGGAGCAGAGATAAAGCTATAGAGGCCATTGGTATGCAGCCCGGCTCCCTCTCTCCTCCAGGCTGTGTGTCACAGCGCCGTGTGTGTGTGTGTGTGTGTGTGTGTGTGTGTGTGTCTTCTAAAGCCACATCACTATTGCCTTTCCTCTACGTCTCTAGCCACTCTTTACCGTAAATCACTGTCTTCCTCGTGCCGTTCTTTTTTTCTTCCCCTCCCCGCCGCCATCTCTCTTCGGCGGCCGGGCCGTCTAGGAGCAGCCTATCTGTGTCCCACCAGGGGCAGAGGGGCTGTTAACAGCTAAACGCCTGTCAGACGCCCCCCGCAGTCTTCCCCTAGGACGTCGACCCCAGCGGGGAGGAGTGATCTAGGGCCCCCGAAGGTTTCCGTGACCTCTGTGGGTGCATGGCCTCTTTCCCACAGACTGTTGAAACGATAGAAGTCGGTCTAGCTTAACTGTGTCTGCCTGCTGTGTTTCCATGCCCAACCTTCGACCTTTAACGTACGCTGCAAGCCAGAAGTATACAGTATGACAGGCCCAATCACGGCAGCCTGAGGACTGATAGTTAAACGTGTATTCATGGTGAGGGATTTTCTGCCTGTATTTGTGAATGTATTTGCGGTTGATTTGGAAGGTTTACGTTTGTGTTCAGCGTGTGGACAGCAGACGGCCTCACACTGTTTCCCCCTCCCTCCTCAGTGTCAGCCTGCCGGCAGACATCTTGGCCGCCTGGCTCCTCAGAGAGGGACCAACATTCTCTCTGTGTGTGTGTGTGTGTGTGTGTGTGTGTGTGTGTGTTTTTATGTGTGTGATTGACATATAGTGCCACTTCATTATAGCGTGTTTACATTTTTTTGTGTTGGACGGTTGTCAACAACAGCAGACGCGTGTGTGTGCGTGCGTGCGTGCGTGTGTGTGTGTCTGTGTATGTGTGTGTGTAAGTGTGTGTGTGTGTGTGTGTGTGTGTGTGTGTGTGTGTGTGTGTGTGTGTGTGTGTGTGTGTGTGTGTGTGTGTGTGTGTGTGTGTGTGGACCAATGCCGCTGACTGTATTACCAGGAGCGAGGTGCTGTCGGTGGTGAAGACACACAGCCAGCCTGCTATCTACTAGGTCTGCTGCAAAGGGATACATGAGCGGCTCAAATCTCCTCTCTGTGTGTGTGTGTGTGTGTGTGTGTGTGTGTGTGTGTGTTTGCAGAGAGGGCACAGATGAAGTGATCAAGTCAACAGCCTGCCGAGACGTGATTGTCACTGATCCCCCCCTCTGTCCCTGGGACAACAGTGCCATCTGCCACTGGCACTGCCAGCCCTGGCACCGCGCAACCCGGTTAAACCTCCGAGAGGAGGGGGGACTAAACACTGTTTAATAGGGGTGGGGGGGTGTATGGCGTGTGTTTGTGTGTGTGTGTGTGTGTGTGTGTGTGTGTGTGTGTGTGTGTGTGTGTGTGTGATCGGTGGAGCATGTGTGCAGCGGCCCAATTTATCTCACTCCTGCTGCTGAGAGACAACGCTCACGGGCTAAAGGGTTATTCCTGGAATATGGTGTGTGTGTGTGTGTGTGTGTGTGTGTCTGTGTGTGTGTGTGTGTCCGTCCCTAGGAGATGTTTGCGTACATCTGTCACGCGTTACAGGGCCTTGCTAGAGGCCTCGGCCCAGGTCTCAGGTCTCAGGCTCCGGAGCGGAGGAGGAGGAGGAGGAGGAGGTTTGTTGTTTTCCGTCTAACGCGCCGTGTGCCTGTGCCCCGCTCCCCTTCAGGTCCTCCAGCACCACCACGCGGTCCACGAGATCTCCTACATCGCCAAGGACATCACGGACCACCGGGCCTTCGGCTACGTCTGTGGCAAGGAGGGCAACCATCGCTTTGTGGCCATCAAGACAGCTCAGTCGGTGGGTTAGGGTTATGTGTGGGTGTGTGTGTGTGTGTCTGTTCATACACACACGTGTGGGTTGGTTTGCACCACAGGAGAGTGTATGCTGTGTCTGTCAATGTGTGTGTGTGTGTGTCTGTTCATACACACGTGTGGGTTGGTTAGTGCCACAGGAGACTGTATTCTGTGTCTGTCAGTGTGTGTGTGTGTGTGTGTGTGTGCTCTCTCAGTCCCCCCCTGCGTGATTTATCTCCCCCGTCGATAGCGTTCGACCAGTGCCCTCTCGACGTGTTCCACGAGGACTGCTGACCACCCGCTCCCCCCTCTCTCCCCCTCTGCCCCTCTCCCCTCCCCCCTCCCTCCTCTCCCCCTCTCCGTGTGCTGCTCATCATGCCGCTGCACGTCTGAATCATGGAGGCCCCCCCCCCCCTCGGCCCCCTGCCCCCAGTGACATACTAAAGAGATGGAGCCCCCCCCCCCCCCCCCCCCCCCCCCCCCCCCCCCCCCCCCCCCCCCCCCCCCCCCCCCCTCGGCCCCCTGCCCCCAGTGACATACTAAAGAGAGTGGCCCTCTGGGCTTTGTGACCGTCTTCGTCTTCTTCTTCATCGTCGGCGTTGTTATGGCGGGGCTCAGCCGGCACGTTGAGTCTGCCTCCAGCTGCCTCTCTCTGGGACACCATTGATTTTCTATGGCCAATCAATGGGAGGTTGAGTGAGTGTCACCAGCACTAATGACACATCCATCCTGCCAAGGCCTGAGCCCTGGTCCCGTGACTCAGACACACACACACACACACACACACACACACACACACACACACACACACACACACACACACACACACACACACACACACACATACAGTGACACTCCACTCTTGCTTTGTCATCAGACACTCAGAATGTCTCTCTGCGCTGATTTACAGGCTCAAACACACACACACACACACACACACGCCCCTGCGTGAACACACACCTTTGGACGCACACTTTCCGGCCGTCGTCTCTCTCCCTCGGCGTTGCTTTGGTGAGTCGGTCGCCGTGGTACACCGTGGAGCGACTCCGAGTCTGCACCGTGAGGTCAGCGTTGCGTTTGACTCCATTTTGTGAGGGGCTGTCACCGTCGCCGCTCAGAGTGCCGTCGGCGGGAGCGTCTCCGAGTGGAAGGAGGAGAGGAACGACGCGGGCCCTTTGATGTGCGCTCCCGAGACGGCAAGTCGGATCGGTGCTCGCCACCTGTCTCGGCTCTCCCTTCGCCCATTAAACCAGAGAGAGAGAGAGAGAGAGAGAGAGAGAGAGAGAGAGAGAGAGAGAGAGAGAGAGAGAGAGAGAGAGTCAGAAAAGAGGAGAGAAAGAGAGAGGGGGAGGTCTAATGCGAAGAGGAGGGGAGTGTGAAGTGGATTTTCCGAGGGCTTTTGATGCGTGGGGAGATGGCTGCCGTACATCGGGGAGCATCACCAGGACATGAAGAATCACGCAACCCACGTCAATGAACTGCCCATGCCCTCACCATGAAATATGGAGCGTGTTTTGGAACAATGGCACCGCCTTAAGCGTAGCCCGCGTTTGCAAGCACGCTGTGAATAATGGGCTGTCTAACTAGTTCTCCTGTGAGAACTCCCTGCTCAGTACATACACAGAGGAGGACACAGTGGAAATGCTAGTTGGGGTCTTTAATCTATGCTGTCTCTGAATAATATATTTGTGTGTGTGTGCTTGTGTGCGTGTGTGCGTGTGTGCGTATGTGCGTCCGTGTGTGCGTGTGTGTGTGTGCGCGTGTGTGCGTGTGTGTGTGTGTGTGTGTGTGTGTGTGTGTGTGTGTGTGTGTGTGCGTGTGCGCGCGTGTGTGTTCCTCCTCGCAGGCTGAGCCGGTGATCCTGGATCTCCGGGACCTGTTCCAGCTCATCTATGAGATCAAACAGCGAGAGGAGATGGAGAAGAAGGCCCAGAAAGACAAGCAGTGTGAACAGGCTGTGTATCAGGTACACACACACACACACACACACACACACACGCCCTTGTACACATAGGCTGTTACAGTTTTTTTCAATTGCTAACAAGCATTGGTCAAAACTGAAGTCACATTGTCAAAACTCTTCACACAGTCAGCAAAACAGAAGTCTATGTGGAGCAAACTGTGAATCACTTTTCATTGCTTTCACACAAAATGCATTCAGTGACCACAGTCACCAAAATTCATGAACTCTTTTCTCAGTTAGAGTCCACAAACTACAAAACACTATACTTTTGCAGCACATTTTTCAAATGCTAACACACTTTGTTCAAAACAGTTAAAAACACAATCAAAACAGAATGATGAAAAAAAAATTGTCCATTTCTGCTGCAGCCAAATTGAAATCTATAGAAAATAATATCAAAATATTGACAATAAAATGAAATAATAATAATTCCAAACACAGCTGAGTGCAGTTTACAGCTGACAACCTACCCAGGTGACCTTTGTTTGGCCTCATTGCTCATAGCAAGCAGATAAAAGGGGATGGCTTCTGAATGGCTTTTTTGGAAATATGGAACAAAGAGGACAGGTTGGTGGAGAGAGAAGAGTGGCAGGGTGAGGGAGAAGAGGAAGAAGAGGAAGACCAAGAACTGTGGTCTCTGATGAGATAAGGGCCACAATTATTGACAGGGTTGGATCAGACATTCTAAAAGATTCTTCCCAAGGTGCATTGCCAGAGAAGACATAAGATGATGTTGATGAAAACATGTGGCCAAATGCAGAAGAGAGGGAGTGAATATGTTATACATGAAGTACTGTAAATCACTATTCAAAGATGTAGAAAACATCAACGTAACTGAGGCAAATAGCTGCATTGCTGATTCATTCTTGATTCATCCATCCATCCATCCATTAGCTTTACCGCTTATCCTGTACAGGGTCACGGGGGGGCTGGAGCCTATCCCAGCGGACACAATATACAATAATTTAGTACACTCAATAAAGTGCAAAGATCTTATTCTATAATAAAATACTGATTTATCTGAAAAAAAATCAGACTTTAAAGATAAAATGTATTTTATGTAATGCTCTTTGTTGTTAGTATTTTGTAGTTCAGTGTGCTAAGAGTGACAGTGTTTGCTTCCTGAGTGAGACTTGTTGCCAGTGTTGTGGATAAATGAGCTCATTACGAGACATGTATGATGTGTTTTGTTGGCGAGAAACAGTTTTGGAGGTGAGATGAACTGTTTAGCTGAAATGCATGTTTGTAATGCAGACTGTGTGAAGAGTTTTGAAAAAGTAGTTTCAGTATTGACCAATGCTTGTTAGCAATTGAAAAAAACTGTTAGACTTAATATCGGTGATATAAGACTCTGGCGTTTCAGGGTCACACATACACACACACCTCCCTCTTCTCCTGCTGTCTTCCTCTCCTCTGGTCCAATCCCCCTCTCTCTTCCGCTGTTGACTTCCAATGAGCGCTGGTCTATTCTTGGACTCTGGGAAAACGGTCTCGCTGGGGTTGTTCTTCTGCTCCGTCTCTCCCATTGTTGTGGCTTAAATTAACTCTCTGCCACTTTCCTCTCTTCTTTCCTTCCCTCCTCCGTTTGATCCCTCTCTCTTGCCGTGATTCGTCCGTAGACAATACTGGAGGAGGACCTCGAGGACCCAGTCTACCAGGTAACTTCTCAACCAATCAGATCGCTGCTGTCCGACATCGCTCATGCAACCGTCTCTGGTTGGCCGACATCTGGCCTGTTGTGTGCTAATAGTGGCAAACGTCCACCTACAACCACGCTCACTTAGTGAGTAGATGTGGATGTGTGTGTTTGAGTGAGAGAGAGAGAGAGAGAGAGAGAGAGAGAGAGAGAAAGAGAGAGAGAGAGAGAGAGAGAGAGAGAGAGAGAGAGAGAGAGAAAGAGAGATGATATGGAAAAGTACGGAGTGGGAGAGAGAGAGAGAGAGAGAAGTGCACTGTTGTATCTGTCATCCGTGTCTCTGGTGGAATGGTAAGTTAAAGCGCTGTACTTGTTGGCTTTAAGGGTTTAGATTGTCTCCTTTGTGGCTTCCTTTGCCTTGGGAGGCCTGTGGTGATTACCTCTGTGATTCATGCTCTTCTCAACTCCTTTTTCTCCTCTCTCCCTCTCTTCCATTTTGCTTCCCCCCCCTCCCCCCCTTTTCTTCCCCTCCGTAACCTGCGCTGCCGATGGTATAGTACATTGTGTTTGAGGCGGGACACGAGCCCATCCGCGACCAATCAGAGGAGGGCATTTACCAGGTACCCGCTGGCTGGTCCTCTCCGCTTGTCTGATTGGTGGAGTGGTGTGTGTTAAGGACCTATTGGGAAGGAGCGTTGTCCGGAAGGGTTTCTTTTATCAGGATCAATTACTGTAGCCCCTGTTTAAAATATGACACATAGATTATGGAGATAAATAGCGCACGCGCTAATTCCAAGCAGCGATACGCACACTCATATTTATATAATCTGTCAAGTCTTCTCTCCTCCTATTGATAATAAAATAGATACAGGCGTTTTCTCTGAAGAGATTTCATCTTCCGTTTAGCTTCACATTTAAAGATAAAAATTGTAGCCTCGTTTAGTCTGTTTTAGTTTTTCTTCTCCATACAACGTTAAACTGGCAAGTGGTAGGGAAAGATGTCAAGTGAAAGGAACAGAACCAGACGGCTTCCTCCGGAGGGCCCTGCGGCGGTATCTGCCCCAGGGAGAGCTGCCGTTCTCTGGGTATGCTCCTCGGCAGGCTGGGTAGACCTCGTTTGGGATGGAGGAGTGGGGGATGTCGGGGGGGGGGGGGGGGGGGGGTATTCTTGGCCTGTGCGCGAGGCAAGGCCCCCCCACTTCTCCTCCCCCTCGCTCCTTTCCCTAAAGGAGATGAAAGAAAGCGAGGGAAAGGGAGATTAATCACCAGCCTCTCGTTTGATCTTTAAATAAAATGGATTGAAAATAGAGCGAGCGTTGCCGGGCGCCAGCACACGCGTGCACACACGTGCACACACACACACACGCGCACGCACACACACAAACACAGTGCACTGTCGTGTAAGAGGCGTGCCTCATAGCCAGCCCACTAGCCGCAAAGGAGCTCATGTATGAATAAAGATGGCTGCTTGTGGAAACAAACATGTGAGAGAAATAAACAAGGAAAGGAGAGGAGCGATGACAGGACAGACAGTTCTACTAGACAACTAGCCCCTCCCCCTTTCCTCCGCACAGCCACATATTCAGATCCAACTACTGACGTTACACACACACATAACCACATAACACACCACACAACCACATAACACACCACATAACCACACAACACACCGCATAACCACACAACACACCACACACCTCATAACACACCACATAACCACACAACACACCATATAACCACATACTGTTCAGATCTAATGTTTCACACACCACATAACCACATACTATTCAGATCTAATGTTACACACACCACATAACCACATAACACACCACATAACCAAGTAATATTCAGATCTAATGTTACACACACCACATACCCACATACTATTCAGATCTAATGTTACACACACCACATAACCACATAACACACCACATAACCAAGTAAAATTCAGATCTAATGTTACACACACCACATACCCACATACTATTCAGATCTAATGTTACACACACCACATAACCACATAACACACCACATAACCACATAACACACCACATAACCAAGTAATATTCAGATAATAATGTTACACACACCACATAACCACATACTGTTCAGATCTAATGTTACACACACCACATAACCACATACTGTTCAGATCTAATGTTACACACACCACATAACCACATACTGTTCAGATCTAATGTTACACACACCACATAACCACATACTATTCAGATCTAACGTTACACACACCACATAACCACATACTGTTCAGATCTAATGTTACACACACCACATAACCACATAATATTCAGATCTAATGTTACACACACCACATAACCACATACTGTTCAGATCTAATGTTACACACACCACATAACCACATACTATTCAGATCTAACGTTACACACACCACAAATACCAGTGCATTCCGCTGAGAAAGATGGACTGAACATAGAAACATATGGCCCAGTTATGAACAGACATCCCATTGCTGCGGATGCAGATAAATTGAACACATCATCTCTTCAATATCGTTAGCCTGTTATGTTGTTTGTTGCTTTTCTCTGTTCCCGCGGTGACATCCCATCTATCTCAGGGACACCGCGTTATTACATGTCTCACACGCGTGTGACAGAGACTCGTCACGTGTGTGTGTGTGTGTGTGATAAGCAGCGGGCTCTGATAGGGCTGTCTCCCACCTCGCTGATAGCTCCTTCATTACACTGGAGGAGCTCTCACTGCACAGATTTTAATTCAGATTAGCACCAACTCCGAGCAGCGGCCAATCACAAAGACAGGGAGCGTGCACCCTCACTCACACACACACACACACACACACACACACACACACTTTGACACATAGACTCGCGCAGATACACACATACGCACATAGACACTCACACACAAACACATAAACACACGCACACACACACAGACACACTAATCAGTCAATGTAGTGATATTAAACCCCGACGGTCTTCCCAGTGGGATGTATCTTTAGTGGTGGTGGTGGGGGGTGGGGGGGGTTGATTGACACCCTGAAGATCCTGTGTGGATAGAGAGGTAACACGGTGGTTGCTCTCTGACGCGATTGGCTGCTTGTCTAGGTGCCGACCAGTCAGCAGAAGGAGGGCGTGTACGACGTCCCCAAGCGGCACCCAGTGAGTGGCGCTGTGCTTCCCCCGTGTCCCGCCTCCCTCCCTCCCCGTTCCTCAGACAAACCCCTCAGCAGACAGAGAACACGCTCCTTTCAACTCCTCCACAAAATAAACACACACAGCCATTCTTTCCCTCTGGCCACCCTGGTTCTAGGGCTGCTGCCTTCCATTTCTGCCTATCCACTGCTCCACGCTGTCCCCGTCTTAATGTGTCTCTCCAAAAAAAGAGACGATCTGTGTTCTGCTGAGGAGTTTGCTGTGCCGCTGTGTGCTACAGTGGTGTGTTGGTGTGTTGCTACGGTGGTGTGTGTTCTCTCTGTGCTCCCCATGGATGAGGTGGGGTGTGTGTGTGTTGGTGTGCAGGGTGGGCAGGACTGGGGGGTTGTTGTGTGTTTTGGTTGCATGCTGGCTCGGCATGGGGAGTGAAGGGGCTGCATGGTGTGGAGACAGGAACAACGGAGCTGTTTGACCAGCAAATCATTCTCTTATGAAAGAAGGTGCCTGAGCTGGACAGTTATGTTGCTGCTTGTTTTCGCATGAGAATGCAAATATGTACGCAAATCGTGTTCTTCAAAGGTGCAGGTGTACGTGTTTTATGTTTTGCATGCATGTGTGTGTGTGTGTGTGTGTGTGTGTGTGTGTGTGTGTGTGTGCGTGGGTATACCAGTCCCTCCCTCCAGGTCCAGTGAGGGAGGCCCCTGGTTGTCATAAAGGCTGACCTTGGTTGCTTTCAGGCAGCGTTATAACTCAGCCCCTCTTCATCAACCTGTAAACACCCAGTTAAATATCTCCCTGCTTTAATCTGCTAATAACTCCGTCCTGCTACACTGCTACACCGCCGTATGTTCATCGCTCTAGAGTCTGTATGTGTGTGTGTGTGTGTGTGTGTGTGTGTGTGTGTGTGTGTGTGTGTGTGTGTGTGTGTGTGTGTGTGTGTGTCCATTCAGGCTGATTTATCAGGTTCACCATGTTTTGTAGGCAGTGCTCCTATAAGCTACACGTGAGCTAGCGGTGGAGCTCCCATCAGGCAGCAACACACAACCACACACACACACACACACACACACACACACACACACACACACACACACACACATTATCAGGTTGGGTGGGTTGTGAATGTGTTCCTCAGCTCTCTCCTTTATTCTCCCCAGCAGTGTTAAGAAGCTTACAGTATCCAAGCTCCACAGTACTCCTGCTCGCCCCTATCCCAGCCCTCACACACACACACACACACACACACACATACACACACACACACACACACACACGCACACGCACACTCACACACACAGACACACAGGCACATACACACACGCACTGCTTTTTTCAATTTTGCCGCCGTCTTTCTGAACCCTGATAAATCCAATATCACACTTTTGTGCGTTTCTTTTGGGGCTGCCCAGTCAATTTCTCCCTGGCTCGCTCCAGAAGCGCCCATTGGCTTTTTCCCCCCTCTGCGTGCCCCCTTCCTAAACGTAGAGAATGAACGCAGCCCCCTGTGTGTTGTCGGGGTGGATGGAGGGGGGGGGTGGAATGAACTCCAGTCATAGGGGTAAATGCGCTGGAGTGAGTACTGCTCTTGGGGTCAGACGCCAGGGCTGGGAGTGGGGTCAAAGGTGACATACGTTGGGGGGATAGATTAGGTGAGGTGTGCGATGGCTGCCGTCCCACCAAGGCCTCCATTACACCCAATCTCCTCCCCTGTTTACATTGCCACCCTCTTAACCAATGACGCGTCAACAAAACACACACACTCACACACCACGCTACCAGTTTCAATCTCCCCTAGCCCTTGACCCCTTCCCGACGGGGGCCGAGAGTGTGTCAAGTCAACAGAGGGAGGGTCGACTGGGGTACTCTGTCTTTGCACGCACACACACACACACACACACACACACACACACACACTCACACACACAAACACACTCCCACAGATAGAGGTCAAGCCATTTCCATCAGCCAGCCAAACACATCAGCTCAACTGAAACCCGCCGAGCGTGAGTGTGAGACAAGAGCCCAAACAGAGCGCCCGTGTCCCGGTGTGCACTCAGGTGTGTTTGTGGACATGAGCCTGCTCAAGTGGGTGTGATTGTGGACACGTGTTCGTGTGTGTGTGTGCGTGTGTGTGTGACAGGGTGGGCTGGAGTGTGTGTTCCCGCGTGCCAGCGTGATCAGTCAGACAGCGGGGGATCAGCAGGGTGGCGTTAATTAAAGGGGCTGCACTGAATGTGTGCACAACACATGCGCACGGGGTAATTACCGTTTCCCTGGAGACCGCTAATTGATAGGTGGTGGTCGCGGTGATGAAGACAAAGGGATGAGAGAGCAGAGAGACGGGGGGGGAGAGAGAGAGAGAGAGAGAGAGAGAGAGAGAGAGAGAGAGAGAGAGAGAGAGTGAGAGGGAGAGGGAGAGGGAGAGGGAGAGGGAGAGAGGGAGAGGGAGTCTGACAGAGCTGGAGGGAGGGATGGGCATGGACAGAAAGGAGGAGGGGAATTAGAGGGAGGTACAGGCACGTAGGAAAAGAGGGGAGGATGGCCCTGAATTGTCAGGGAGGGGGAGTGAAAGAGGGGGGGGGCAGCCAGAGATTATGAGGGAGGGATAGACTGGCAGATGCTTCAGGTGAGAAGAGACTGCGAGGAACCAGCAGGGACATCTGGCAGAGAGGGGAAGAGAGCTAGGGGAGAACGAGAGAGAGAGAGAGAGAGAGAGAGAGAGAGAGAGAGAGAGAGAGAGAGAGAGAGAGAGAGAGAGAGAGAGAGAGAGAGAGAGAGAGAGAGAGAGAGAGAGAGAGAGAGAGAGAGAGAGAGAGAGAGAGAGAGAGAGAGAGAGAGAGAGAGAGAGAGAGAGAGAGAGAGAGAGAGAGAGAGAGAGAGGCCAGGGGAACGAGCCAGAGGAGGCTAGAAAGAGGTGTGGGACAGCAGGAAGACAGCGGGCTGGGTTCTGTTTGGGGTGTGTGTGTGTGTCGGCCATGCTCTAGTTTAAACTAATTGTAGGAAGGTTGGGTAAAGAGCACTCAGACAGGCATAGTCTGTCAGCCCCACAGCTGGTCTGTGTGTCTGCGTGCGTGCGTGTGCGTGTGTGTGAGTGTATGTGTGTGTGTGTGTGTGTGTGTGTGTGTGTGTGTGTGCACGCGTGAGTGTGTGTGTGTGTGTGTGTGTGTGTGTGTGTGTGTGTGTGTGTGTGCATGTGCGTGTGCGTGTGTGGTGTGTGAGTGAGTGTATTTGTGTGTCTGTGTGTGTCTGTGTGCGATTTGTGTACGTGTGCGTGTGAATACTTAGACCACAGGTAATATTCAGCTAGTCACCGTCAGCATTCCTCACCCGTAAACCCCACCCTCACCTCACCTCACCTCACCTCACCTCACCTCACCCCCCCCAGTGTGTGTGTGTGTGTGTGTGTGTGTGTGTGTGTGTGTGTGTGTGTGTGTGTGTGTGTGTGTGTGTGTGTGTGTGTGTGTGTAAATACCTGTCTGAGTCTGTGTTTCCATCCCATCCATGCTTCCATGTGACCGGGGGTTTGTGGTGACAGAACGGCCACCAGCGTCACCTCCAGCAGCAGCAGCAGCAGCATCAGCTCCACTCTGCCCAGCCTCCCCAGCCTCTCCAGCAGGCTGCTGCTCCGGCCCCCGTGGCTGACCTCATAGACTTAGACCTGGGCATGGTCACTCAGGTAAGGCCCCTCATCAAGCAGAGTGGAGAGAGTACAGTAGAGAGCAGCGCTGCAGGCCAGGGCCCGACCACAAACAACGTTCCTCTTGTTTTCGTTTCGCTTGTCTTTGAGAAAGAGCGGGAATCAGGGATTTGAGATTTCAGGTCAATCCTAGTTTTCCTGTTTGGTGCGTGAGCCCCCTGAGACAGACTCTCTCCGCTTGTCCACCCACCCTGGATGATCCGTGATTCCTACAACCTCTCTCTCTCTCCAACTATATACCTCTCCCTCCCTCCCTCCCTCCCTCCCTCCCTCCCTCCCTCCCTCCCTCTCTTCCGTGGAGTTCGCTGTGATCGCTTCGCTCTCCTCTCCTGGCAGTTCAGTGAGTTCCGTCTCACCCCTGACCCCTGTCATTCATGATTAAAACACACACAGGCCGAGCGGACCCGTCGCCATGGCAACCAGTTCCACATGGATCGAGGGGGAGAGAGAGAGAGAGAGAGAGCGAGCGAGAGGTAGAAAAACACCGGAGAAATGAGGAGCGGTGGAATATAAGGAGAGAGAGAGAGAGAGAGAGGTGGATTAGGAGAGAGAGAGAGAGAGAGAGAGAGGTGGAATAGGAGAGAGAAAGAGAGCGATGGAATAGGAGAGAGAGAGAGAGAGAGAGAGAGAGAGAGAGAGAGAGGTGGAATAGGAGGAGAGAGAGCGGTGGTGGAGCTCAGTAAAGGGCAGAGACCCAGAGAGGGTTCAGGAGGGAGGGAGAGAGGTAGGGAGGGAGAGAGGGACACCGGGGAGCTGGGAGTGGAAGGGTCTGACTGCCGGGGGCTGACGGAAAGGTCAATCCTCCCTCCGAGAGCTCCGGGTAGTCGGTGGGGGGGCTGTGAGGCGGTGAGGTGGGGTGGGTACATGAGGTCAGCCCTGGTCCTCTCTCTCCACCAGAGGGACACCGCTCTCATGTGTTAGGAGCACAGCCACACACAGCTCTCTGTGGTACCGGGCCTGGGCTGAACGAGCAGGCCCACTCTGCAGCGCTGGTCCCCCCCATCTGGTACCTGGTGCTGACAGCCCCTGGCCTGGTTTGGTTTGTTTAGGGCCGGGCAGTGTCAACACCGCGTGGACAAGGTTAAAGATGGGACTGATTACATTAGCTCCTTTTGGAAACGCAAGGCAATTAACCACTACTTGATAGTTTGCTCCTCTCCGTAGGTTTGAATATTTCATGTGCAGCTATGCAGTATTGAAGGTGGGCGTCCGTGTAATAGTGTGGAAGGAGAGCTATAGGCCGATCGCTGATATGTGTTGGACCACATCAGAGATGTGGCTAGCTGTTGAGTGGGAATTGCCTAATACTTGGAATTGCCTTCTCCGGCTTAACGAACGGGCCCGCTCCCCCGCGCTCTCGCCCACAGACGGATTACCACCACGCATGCATATGTATATATATATTTTTACATGCTCTAAATCGAAGCTGACGGCAGCGCGCCAGCGTTCGGGGGCCGTGGGCTGTCCGCCGCCGTGTCCGTCTGTGCTAAACGGTGCGGCAGCGGTCGGGCTCAGCGGCTCCGCGTCCCGCGTTCGCTATCGCGCCGCCACGCTCGACGATCCATTATCTGATAGATAGAGCATGTCACGCTCGGTATGCGTGACCTAGGAGTTTTAAGATGCAGCGGCCGGAGACGAGATATTCCAGGAACGTTCATTATCTCCGGAGAAAATTAGCCGTGTCCCTGGTTTATGCAAATCTCCGGCCGCGTAGTCGCAGCTTGAAACCTTCGGCGGCTAAATATAGAAGCCTTCTTTCTTTTTTTTTTTCTTCAGTTCGCCATTGGACTGAAGTTTATTATTAATGTAAGAAAGAGAGGCGATATCAGAGGGAAAAAGCGAGGGATCTTAAGGGACAGAGGGAAAATGGTCTCTGAAAGGAGCGGGGGGGAAACCAAAGGAGATCCGGAACAAGGGCAAGGGCTTTTGATAGGCAGTCCCTCTGAAGTGCGCCACACTACAACACGAACCGACAGGAGGGCGCCTCCTCCACTCCTCCGGGGTCAGATGTAGTGTTATCCCCGGAACAAAGTTCACTTTAGTTAGACCCCGGGACGCCTGATCCCAGACCAGACCCACAGAGAGAGTCCATGCCCAGGAGCTGATACCCCTGGGTAGGTATGTGCCATCGCAACCAATCACATCATCATCCTCATGACCTCATGACCTCATAACCTCACCCGTTGTGTCGGTTCCCGTGTCGCTGTCTGATGACGTCACTGGGCCTCTGCGAGGTACGTGCCGGGCTGCGTGGAGCTTAGCATGTTGCGTGATGCCTGTTGCATGTGCTGCGTGACAAGCATGTGTCGTACTACAGAACACGCTGTTATAGTCAGTGTGTATTGGCTAGGTATCTCAACCCTCGCTGACAACTCTCTCTCTGATTTGCAGAACATTAACCAACTAGAGCTTTTCGGGGACATGTCGACGCCCCCTGACATTACCTCTCCCTCGGTGAGTTGCACAACAACAATGTTCAAAAGCAGCACTAGATAACATGCAGCTGTGCAGTCAATGTCCTCCCCTCTCGTGTTCCCCTCTGACCGGTCCTCCCTCCCTCCCTCCCTCCCTCCACAGACCCCTGCCTCTCCAGCCAACACCCTGGACCCCTCCTCCCTGTGTCTGCAGGGGGTCCCGGCGGAACTGTTCGCCCCCTTCAACCCCGCCTCTGTGCCCTCAGGTAGGCCCCGGCACGGAGCCGTAACCACACAGCCGTAACTAGGGGGCAGGCCTCAGGGTGGGGAGAGAGAGAGAGAGAGAGAGAGAGAGAGAGAGAGAGAGAGAGAGAGAGAGAGAGAGAGAGAGAGAGAGAGAGAGAGAGAGAGAGAGAGAGAGAGAGAGAGAGAGAGAGAGAGAGAGAGAGAGAGAGAGAGAGAGAGAGAGAGAGAGAGAGAGAGAGAGAGAGAGAGAGAGAGAGAGAGAGAGAGAGAGAGAGAGAGAGAGAGAGAGAGAGAGAGAGAGAGAGAGAGAGAGAGAGAGAGAGAGAGAGAGATAGAGAGCGAGAGAGAGAGAGAGAGAGAGAGAGAGAGAGAGAGAGAGAGATAGAGAGAGAGAGAGAGAGAGAGAGAGAGAGAGAGAGAGAGAGAGAGAGAGAAAGAGAGGGAGGGGGAGAAAGAGAGAGGGGGGGGTGCTGTGCTGTGTGCTGTTGCTGAATTGAGAATGAGTCATCGGCCGGCTCCCTCTGTGAGGCCTGATGGACCTGTGGCTTATTCTACCACACAGGGAGGGAGGGAGGGAGGGAGGGAGGGAGGGAGGGGGGGAGCTAATGAAACACGGAACACTCTCGCTCATCCTCTGACGGCGCCACCCATTGTTCATGCGGGCGGGCTGGAGTCGTCTTTCTCCTGACTTCTGGCATTTCTATCTTTCCTAATAGACAGACAGACAGACGTGCAGACAGACGGGCAGGCAGACAGACTGATAGGCAGAAGGACAGTAAGACAGGCAGAAGAGCTGAGGGGGGATTTGCTGATATAGCCGGCTGCTGTTGCGGTTGCTGCTGCTGCTGCAGCTCATGTGATTCACAGCGTTTTAATGAGAGTGAGCGCTGAGCCGGCCGTAATGACTCTGCCTTATACTGGAGGTAATTAGGATGGTTCACAGTGACCATTAAGACGGCGCATTAGCCCAGGGCCAAAGTAGGACACCGCACTCTGTGACGCATCCCTTATTAGAATGCCTGTGTGTGGGTGTGTGTGTGTGTGTGTGTGTGTTTGTGTGTGTGTGTGTGTGTCTTTGTCTGCGTGTAGATGCATATTTTTCTTTGCCTCCTTATCTTGTCCTTTCTTCCCTGACTCTACTGTCTCTCTCTCTCTCTCTCCCTCTCTCACTCTCTCTCTCTTTCTCTCCAGGTTAGATACTTGTTATATTTCTCTCTCTCTCTCTCTCTCTCTCTCTCTCTCTCTCTCTCCAGGTTAGATACTTATATCATATTTTCTCTCTCTCTTTCTTTTTCTTCGTCCATCCCCCTCGTAGGTTACGTGACGATGGGGGCCGTGCCGCCCGGCCACTGGTCCCAGCAGGCATTCGCTGGCCAGCCCCCGCTGGCGTTTGGGGTGCAGTCCCCCCTGGGGGCCGTGGCCCAGGTCTTGCCCGGGGGCCAGCCCCTCATCTGGGGCCAGGCCAACCTGTTCCCGGCCACCCAGCAGCAGTGGGCGGCCATGGCGGCCGGAGCCTTCTCCCCCACCGCCTACCTCCCCGGCCAGCCAGTGGGGGCGCTGTTCCAGACCCTGGCCCCCGTCTCGGCCGTCAGTCCGCCCGGCGACAGCCTCTCGGGGGCCGGCGCCTCTGCCCCCTCGCCCTCGTCGGCCTCCAGTCCGCAGCAGAAGATGAGCAAGGAGATGTTCAAGGTAAAGGTCAAAGGGTCACGGCCGGCGATCACATGAAAGGCCCCCTTTGATTCGTTTATGTCTTGCGGCGTTGCTGAGCCAGCAGATGTCCACTCGCCTTCGGCTTGTATTGTGAATATCAACGAGCATCCCGCTGTACCAAACGTGGCTTGGTTCCCAAACCACGGATCAGACTAGGTTAAAGTATGTTAAGAGTCTGCTCTTAGCCTCGCTCGGCCGTACAGTTGAAATCCCCCCCCCCCCCCCCCCCGTTAAAAGCCAGGCCTTCCTCTCCCCCCTGGTGCAGGACTTCCAGCTGGCCAAGCCCCCGGCCATGCCTGCGCGGCGGGGGGAGCAGCAGCCCAGCCTGGCCACCACCTCGGAGGCCTTCAGCTCCTACTTCAGCCGCGTGGGCCAGGCCCAGGACACGGACGACTGTGACGACTTCGACATCTCCCAGATGAACCTGACCCCCGTCACCTCCACCACGCCCTCCACCAACTCACGTGAGGAAGGGGGGGCGGGACGCACACACACACACACACACACACACACACACACACACACACACACTCATAGATAAACACACACACCTACATGCATCTGCATTAGTTTACCTCGCCTCAGTAGTCTCACCCAGGGTCTGTTGCCCCCCCCTCTTCCTCCACAGCGCCCACCCCAGCACCCAGACAGAGCTCTCCCTCCAAGTCCTCGGCCTCCCACGTGAGCGACCCCCCCACCGACAACACAGACCCCCCCACAGACGACTCATTTGGGGAGGCGGACGGCAGCCCCAGCCGCAGTGGAGAGGAGGACGCTGTAAGTGTGTGTGTGTATGTGGGTGTGTGTGTGTGTGTGGGGCGGGGGGGCTGTCCTGAAATAGTACTCTACTTTTGCCATTGCTTTGTGTGTTACTAGGTCTGTGTGTGTGTGTGTTTTAAAGTGGGTGTGTTGTGCATGTGTGTGTGTGTTTGTAACTGGGTGTGTTGTGCATGTGTGTGTGTGTGTGTGTGTGTGTGTGTGTGTGTGTAGATCTATTGATGAATAGCCTGTACAGCAGCGTTGGCGGGCCAGGTAATCACTCTCTCTGATTAGAAGCTGGTGCCTGGTTTTGTGCCCAGGTATGTGTGTGCGTGTGTATGTGTGTGTGTGTGTGTGTGTGTGTGTGTGTGTGTGTTCCACAAAATGTGTGTCGAAACGCATACGTGTGCCCAGCGGTGTGAATGGGTGCTGTGTGCCTCTCAGTGTCTCAGTGTGTTGGTGTGTCTCAGTATGTTGGTGTCTCAGTGTGTTGGTGTGTCTCAGTGTGTTAATGTGTCCCAGTGTGTTAATGTGTCCCAGTGTGTTGGTGTGTCTCAGTGTGTCGGTGTGTCTCAGTGTGTTGGTGTGTCTCAGTGTGTTAATGTGTCCCAGTGTGTTGGTGTGTCTCAGTGTGTTGGTGTGTCTCAGTGTGTTGGTGTGTCTCAGTGCGTTGGTGTGTCTCAGTGTGTTGGTGTGTCTCAGTATGTTGGTGTGTCTCAGTGTGTTGGTGTGTCTCAGTATGTTGGTGTGTCTCAGTGTGTTGGTGTGTCTCAGTATGTTGGTGTGTCTCAGTGCGTTGGTGTGTCTCAGTGTGTTGGTGTGTCTCAGTATGTTGGTGTGTCTCAGTGTGTTGGTGTGTCTCAGTGTGTTAATGTGTCCCAGTGTGTTGGTGTGTCTCAGTGTGTTGGTGTGTCTCAGTGTGTTGGTGTGTCTCAGTGCGTTGGTGTGTCTCAGTGTGTTGGTGTGTCTCAGTGTGTTTGGTGTGTCTCAGTGTGTTGGTGTGTCTCAGTGTGTTGGTGTCTCTCTGGGGAGGAAAAGAAAAGAAAGGCAGAAAGAGTGAGAGAGCGGCAGGTCAATAAAGCGTTAAATTAACCGGCGGAGTTGTCAGAGACATCATTAAGCTGTTATTAATATCACACAGGTAGCTTCCATATATCACGTTAGCCTGCGTGGACCGACTCATCTGTGGTGATATAGAGGCAGGGCGGGGAGGGGGGGCGGGGGGGGTGCCCCAGTTCTTTTTCCTGGGCAATTAATGTTTATTTTACCTTCAGCGCATAGATCAGAGATGGAGAGAGAGAGGAAAAGCGAGAGGGAGAGGGGAAGACAGAGAGATTAAAGGATGGAAGGGGAAAATAGAGAGGCGCCCGTTCGGAGGGGAGGACTCCATCTTTGGCAGAAAGACCTTGTCGAGGCGTGTGACCTTGTTAACAAAGAGTCTTTCTTCTCCTCTTTGTCTGGCGCGTGCTCTGTTGTTCCGGTTTTTCTACCGCGCGCATCAAAACAAACACATTAGGAAACAAAGGCGAGGGAACGGGAGGCATGCAAATGACAGAGGCGAGACACAGATAGAGGCGGTGGTAGAAGAGCGAGGGCCCTCTCCTAATTGAAATGGTAACCCAAGCCAGAGAGAGGCTTTACACAGCCAAAATAATCAGGCGTGTGGGTAGAAATAGGGCCCCACCGCTGGGTGAGTGCAAGGGAGCGAGGGAGAGGTTAGAAAGTAGAGATAGAGGGAGAGAGAGAGAGAGCGAGAGGGAGAGGGAGAGGGAGAGAGAGAGAGAGAGAGAGAGAGAGAGAGAGAGAGAGAGAGAGAGAGAGAGAGAGAGAGAGAGAGAGAGAGAGAGAGCAGGGGAATAGAAAGAAAGAAATAATGGGCGAGAGAGACAGCGGTCCTCCCACTCCCTCCATCAGGCGAGGTGCGAAAAGCCCGAGGTGTTTCAGGGGATAACAGTTGATCAATAGAATGAACTCCAAAAGGCTTTCATAACGGGTCGCTGTGGACCTCCGCGTGTGTGTGCCGGTGTGTGTGTGAGGGATTTGTATGTGCGGGGTGATGCTCGTGGGTGTGTGTTTGTACGTGTGCAAGTTTGTCTTGTCAAGTGGTTTGTCTGTGCGCTGTGTGTATGTATGTTTGAATAGTGTGTTTGGGTTTGTGTGCGTGTGTGTGTGAGTGTGAGTGTGAGCGAGAGGCAGAGAGAGAATGAGAGAGAGCGAGTAAGGGTGGACTGACATGGTCTTCTTCCAGAAGGACAGGGTGACGTTCCGTCGCTGTTCCCTTTTAGCTCTCTAGAAACCTCTTCTCCTTCACAGCTTTCTATGACCCTTCTTTCAACTTCTCTTCTCTTCCTTCAACTTCCCTGTGATTCCCTCCTGCTCCTCTACGTCATTGAACCTCCCCTCCCTCCCTCCCTCCCTCCCTCCCTCCCTCCCTCCCCCCCTCTCCCTCCCTCCCTCCCTCCCTCCCATCTCCAGGCCTGTGGCTCTGGGTCCCCGTGCCCCAGTGAGACGGCAGAGGTCCTACCAGAGCCCAGCCCAGAGCAGGCCAGTCCCCAGGCCGGGAGCTAGATAAGCAGCGGGGCAGGGTAGGTACTCCCTCACCCCACCCTGTGCCTCTCTGTTCCTCCTGGGTGTTGTTGTTTCCTGTTTGCTGTGTTCTCGTTCTGTTTCTGTTCTTCTCCACTGACTGCTCCTCCCTTCATTTAAACCTCGTGTGACTGCTGTCGGTTTGGCAGCTCATTGTGGTATGCGTACGCTTTTCCATCTGGGTGTGAGCTGTTCCCGGTAATGCGGGCGTGTGTGCATGTGTGTGTGTGTGTGTGTGTGTGTGTGTGTACAGTATTTGTTAGTGCCTGTGTGTGTACAGGTGCATTCCATCATGTCTCGTGCATGGACTCCCCCCCCCCCCCCCCCCCGAGTATCCTCGTGTGCCCATGTCTGTCAGGTTGCCGTGCCGACGACCCCCCCCACCCATCCCATAGTGTCACAGTCGCTGTGCACCATCCTGCGTCCTCCGCAGTGCACTTCTTTACGGAGGGGGGGGGGGGCGTTGAAAGCGGTACGCTGCAGCGAGGCGATGCGTGTGCACAGTGTGCTGGAGTGTTGGAGCGTCCTCTCCGCTGACGTCCACTGCATAATGCACGCTCCCCAACGAGAGGGAATGTGACGGTGGGGACACGCCAAGTGTGCGCGGCGTCACGGCAACCCAAAGTCAAAGAGCTAGACAGCTAATGGAGACCCGGAGGAAAGCCGTTGACTCGCAGGCGCTGCCGTCAGCCGTCTGAGCAGCGTGGCTAACGCTTCACCACACGGACACCCGGGGGGGGGGGGGGGGGACTTTCCGTTTAACATGAACAGCAAATGGGCTGTGCCGCAGGAAGTGACTTCGGGAGACGCGTCAACAAGCTCCCACACCCAAAAACACCGAACACACACGCGAACACACACACACACACACACACACACACACACAGTCGTGCACACACACACGCACCCCTACATGAACCTTTTGATGGCAGCCTCCCTACCCCGGCGCCCTCGCCCACACAGTGCCTCACTATGGCTCCTTAATGATAGCTGCTGGCAGTCAGTCCCACTCAGGGAAATATTTAATGATTGTGTTTTCATCAGTTAATACCGGGTTGCCAGGATTAATGGCTGCCTGGACATAATTGGTATTAATTAAAGCCCTCTAGAAGCTTCCTCGCGCTGAGCACAGAGGGAGGAGGAGGAGGAGGAGGAGGAAGAAGAGGCAGAAGAAGAGGCTTATCTGTCTGAGTCCCTGTGGGTGCCTGGCTCTCTGACGGAGCCAGAGTGTCAGGCCGACAGGGTAGCGGGGCCCAGAGGAGGGATCAGGGTAAGGGCCGCGGCGATCAGGGACGCCCCGGAGACGCCCCGAGACTTCCAGCAGCAGTGTGCAGAACCCGGTCCGGTCCGGGTCCAGTCTGTCTCTGCTTCAGCTGCCATATGGTGTTTACCAGCTCTGTCCCCGCTCCCCCCCCCCCACCCCCCAGAGCACTGACACACACGCCCGTCACCTGTACATTAGACCCGGTTAGTCCCCAGTCAGACGCACCTGGGGCCAAAACCGTGGCAATTTGGACTTGTATCAGAGCCAAGCAAATGTGTGTGTGTGTGTGTGTGTGTGTGTGTGTGTGTGTGTGTGTGTGTGTGTGTCTGTGATTGCCTCCTCCAGCGAGGCCCAGACAGGACATGTGTTTGGGGCGGTGGGGGTGTAAGTGTTTTACTGAGGTGGTCTCATCGTGTCCAGCCGGTGCTCTCTGGACTCAGGCGTGAAATGGTTTCCACGGTTCACCGGGTAATCGCAGTCATGCCCGCTCCGCTGGCACGCTCTGCCCGGGGCCCGCACACACACACACACACACACACACACACACACACACACACACACACACACACACACACACACAACACACACAAACGTATATGCACAGGCACACAGGTACACACACAAACATACACACACAGGCACACACACACACACACACAAAAACATACATGCACAGGCACACACACCTGTTCACCCCCACTCCGTGCCCGTTAACCTGGCAGTGCCATCGTTCATACTCCCACCCCCACCCTCCCTTTCTGAAAGCTCTCCTCCCCAGATCCCCCCTCTGCAGGCCTGGGTAGAGCGAGGCGAGGCAGCCCCTGTTTGGCAGCGGGGGGGGGGGTGGCTGATGCAGGGTGACAGGCCCGGGGTGGTGGCAGGCCTGATAGCTGGGGCCGGCTGGCTGGGCCGTGTGCTCTGGCTGTCACAGCTGCTCCAGGCCTCTCTGTCAGCTCTCTCAGGGCGACTGGCAGCTGCTTTCTGCTGACCGTGGGCCTCAGTGCCGGCTCCGCTGTCCCACCAGCACCGACCCACCGGACCGCAGCCTCACCCCTCGCCTCCCCAAACGCAGAACCCACACGCCCAGCCCGTGTCCCACCTCACGTTCCACACACTCACGTTGGGTCAGACTAATGGCTGCCTACGGACTTGCCTCAGAGGGGAGTGCATCTATGAATCACAGGCCTGGAGCTACTCAAAGCCGAGATGTACATGGTGGTGCGGCGGCGGGGGGGGGGGGGGGGGGGGGGTTTATGGGCACGGTAATTACACAGCACTACTGCGGCTGCAGCGGAGTGCTGCTCCATGACAGGTAGTGGGCAGCCAGACTCAGAGACCCCCGTCGTCATGGCTCCACACCAGAGAAAGGACATGAAGACGTGACTCATAACCGGCCTCTCGGCAGCGGGCTTGGTGTGCGAGTTTGACTCACACTGATTTGTTAGCGGGTTAGTTGGTATTGCGACGCACGCGCGCGCGCGCACGCACACACACACGCGCGCGCACACACGCACACACGCACACACACACACACAGAGAGAGGGAGTAGGTTTTGGGAGTGAAGGGTCCATTGTGCGGTGTGAGGTTTTGACAGGGCTGAGGTGAGATGAGAGCAGGGACGTTATGTGGTCACGTTGCTCTGCTGACCTATAGAGTACTACTGCCATCTAGTGGCTGTGGAAGGAACAGTATCCATATCAGACAGAAAAGAAGCTGGCCATAGACAGTGTTTGGGTTAGGCTGGTAAAGTAAGGTGGGCTACACTCCAATTCTGATCTCAATTCATAGGATAACAGAGTATTCTTGCGAATGGAAATCTTCATAGACGACATATTAAGGCCATTTCATTCCATGCTCAAGGCCTTACACAGTAAACCAATGCTAAGGTTTTGCGACAACTGCGTGTATAATCTAATAGTTTGCTGTTCTAATGCTGCGTTGTGTTCCCCTTGCAGCGGAGAAAGGACCCTCTGTACGCCCAGATCAATAAAGGGAAGAAGTGAGGAGAGGCGACGGAATGACCAACGCGAGGAAGAGAGAGACTCTGGAGCCCCCTGCTGTGTGTCTGTGTGCCTGGTTGCTGGAGAGCGAATCTGAATGCATGGTTTGGACATGTCTATGAGTGCTTGATGCCCTGTGTGTGTGTGTGTGTGTGTGTGTGTGTGTGTGTGTGTGTGTGTGTGTGTGTGTGTGTGTGTGTGTGTGTGTGTGTGTGTGTGTGTGTGTGAGTGTGTGTGTGTGTGGAGCAGGCCCCCTCATGGTTTGTCAGCGGCAGCAGCATCACGGTCAAGCCCCATCTCCTGTCCTCTGTTCTGCAACCGTCACAGAGAGACAACTCCACACACACACCCTCTTTCTCCTCCTCCTCCTCCTCTCTTTGCCTCTTCTCCAAACTCCTTTGTTCTCCGGCTGAGAGGAGGGAGGAGATCTGCTGGTGATTCCCTCTGGGAAGGATCTGAGTGGCGCGGGCTACGCTGAGACGGCTCCTTCCCTAACCCATCCTCCTCCTCCTCCTCCTCCTCCTCCCCCTCCTGGGGAAAGTCACAACCAGCCTTACAGACACACACCGGCTCCGATCGTTCGACTCTCTCTCACTCTCTCGCTCTTTTGTTCAAACACAGTGGCACACACACTCTCTCCTTCCTCTGCCTCCGTCCTTCACTCTGGCCAGAGACTGTGCTGCCAAGGGACTGGGAAAAGCGGTGCCTCGCTGTCTAACACACACACACACACACACACACACACACACACACACACACACACACACACACACACACACAAACACACACACACCAACTCTTAAGTGATCATCTTATGTAAATGGACGTAGTTGTCGCCAATAAGAAGAGGATCTTGTGGGACGAACCAGGCTGAAATGAACCTATTAGGGCTGGCCTATTGCTGAGGTCATCGCTTCTGATTGGTTGTGGGGGTTTTTTTTGGGGGGGGGGGGTAATCTCAGCGTGAGTGTCTGCTGGACCACTATGCAGAAACAGACTCTCTGGGAGCTACTCACACTCACACACACCTACTCATACACACGCGCACACACACACACACACACACACACACACACACACACGTACACTCATCATGTGAACACAGACCACAGTGTGATTTGCCAAATGTCTCTTGGTAGACAAACTCAGAAAAAGGAGCAGGCGTCAGAAGCTACGGACTATGAAAGGGCAATGACATTGCGAAAGACTAACAGATTCTGGGATTGAACTGTTCGTTCTCTATAGCTTTTGTACAACACGGATGAGAGAGAGAGAAAAAAAATTAACAAAGTGAAAATGGAATTTTTATTTTATAAGTCAATGGAGCCACTGGGGTCTGCTCTGCTCGCTGTGGTGGAGACAAAATGGCTTTAAGGCATCTGATCGTTGGTTTCGCCAAATCTCATTTTGTAAATAATGACATAATAATAACCACCACCATATTGTCCGCCAGACTTCTGTGCCATAAAATAGGAAGGCTTCAGTTATGCAAACTCTAGACGATACCCAAGCAATACCAACATGTATGTTTTTTTGTTTTCGGAACGGCTTCTCTCTCGTTTCGATCCCTGAGGTTTTGTCCTTGCATGATAGGTGCAACTCCAAGGCAGCCAGGCCTTCTCAGAGTAGTCCATAGATCCTTTTTTATTTTACCTTGATTCAACCAGACCATCCCAATGAGATTAAATGCCTGGCTAAAAGACCTGGCTACACCCGCAGTCAAGCTCCACACCTGCCTCTTTTGGACCCAAGCCCCTGTAAGGGTTCCCTGATCCTCCACTGCAGCCCCAGCTCCATGCTCCACCTATCCCAAACTCGAATCCCTCCCTCCCTTCCCGTACCCCTTACACCCAGAGCTTTTCATGCTCCCTGCCGACCCCGTCCAGACCAGTGTAGAAGTCAGTGTAGTGTGTGTGTGACTGCAGCCTTTCTCACGATGAAGCTCTGTCTGTCCATCTGTCTCCTCCGTCAGGTGCCAAACGGCTGCTCTCTGTCTGTCCTCCACTAGGCCTGGCCTACACCTACTGTGATGTAATCATGCCAGTGACTCCCTATTTTATGGCCAGAGTCGACACTTCATTTGAACTCTTTTTGGACTAAAATGTTGATTAACTCAAATTTGAAAAATAGACGTTGAGCAAGTAATGGATTAAAAAGGGAAACATTGCTGTTTGAGTGCATAACATTTCTAGACCTATTTTAACTTTACCTCAGCTAACGGTTTCTTAATGTAAATTGACACATTATTTTTATCTTTATGAATACAACATTCACAGTGAATTTTTAGAAGATTTTTTGTTTTTCTCTTGATTTACGTATTCCACCGTGTATTACTGTTACAAATAAACACATCCCAAATGACTCGTTTTGTTCTCTTCAAATTATATGCGTTACCTTTTGTTCTGTCTGTGATTATCTCAGAGAGAGAGAGAGACCAACCTTTAACCAGTCCTTTATTATCACATTACCATTTCACAGCACTTCAATAAGTCATAAATAGAATAAAAACAGGAAATGCATTGTATTCATCACACAAAAAGCCATATCAGTCATCACACACACACAAAACTAGTGACTCTTGATACACCGCACATAATACATCTCCAAGTCCCCAAATACCCACAAACTCCTCCAGATCCGAAATAATTTTATAGTATGCAAATTCTATTTTCAATCGAGAGCAAGAGAGAGAGAGAGAGAGAAGGCTATGTGACTAATAGTGCGTGGAGGCAGGGGTGACCTCTGTATGTCAGTGGTTAAGAGAGAGACTAACGTGCCACGCTACTTTGCAAAGTACCACCTCTCTAACGGCTGTCCCGTTGTTCTGACAGCCCCTAATGCAGCCCGTCAAAAAGCTTCATCAGAACCCAACTACAATGCAAGGCCCTTACACATTACATTACATTACTAGGCACAAGGGCTCCAACCCGTTAGTCCTCTCTTCATCCTCACCTGTCCCCGGAGCCAGTCTGTTTCTTCCACCGGAGCTGCCCTGCAACCTGTTAGACAGCGCACCTCTCGTCAGGATCATCAGTTTCACCTGGTGTGAGTCCGTGATTGTTTTCACCTGTGTTTCCATTGTTTGTTGTTCAGTCATTCTGTCCCCTCATGTGAAGTGAAGTCTGAGTCTTTTGTCTATGCTTTTCCTGCGATTGGGTTTGACAGCTTTTTTACGCTGTTCTTGAGACACTCCCCATAGAAACAGAACAATCTTGGGGGCTGTAGTGGCAAGTTTAGTAGCTCATTCAAACGGTATAATTATTATATAATTGCATTGCTGTTTCTATGGATTAAAATCTTGCCACCTCATGTAAATCAGTTTATATAGGAATGGCAGACGTGGTGACAATACCTTCAAGTTAAAGGTGACTGTTTGCACTTTCGCATCTTACTAATTGTGTCATTTAAAAGCTAAGGTGTGTACACATTTTAATGGATGCTTTTGTAGTGAACGTGAGTGGCCTGTTACACTTTGCAAGCTGCACTGTGCATGCTGTTTTGGCGGAGCAAAAGTTACAATAATAGCCTACACAATCTGTCCGTGAAAACCAGCAATAACGAAGAACTAACAGTTTTGTGTTTAGCCCCCTAGTCTGAAACATCGGGGTCTGTCTAAGTGTCCCGAGGACAACAGGCTAGCACGGGAGGACCCTATAATGTCTGCCAGCGTTTCTTACCAGTCCCGAGGCCTTTCAATAAAAAAAATAGACGCCCCCCAGGCATCATAACATCGGAAGCACATTAAACAACATCTTGTTTGAGCTGCTGTGTTAGCCAACAGGGGTGGCCGGAAGGAATAAACCTAACATACATCATCGGTTATGAAAATGCGTTAAAACATTATGTGCTTGTAAAAGCCTTTCTGTTCTCGACTGGAATGCGGACGGGCTTCGTTCTTTCCTTGTATCTGTTTATTTTGTTGGTACAATGCATAAATATGGCTTTGTACCGATTCACCCAAATATGTTCATTCTTTATTTGTGTTTTACTATGCCTCAACTCACGGTTGTGATTGTCTAGCCTACACACAAAAAAAGTGTATAATGTCTTGAAATGGGAAACAGTTGCTGTCTCATTGCAGGCCTGGTAGAATAGTCATTAAGATTAGGGATTCACGCACAAGCCATTCTAGCTGAGCAGCATTCCAGAGGGATGAACAGTCTTGTTGAAAAGCTGTCGATCACCTCAAGCTTTATTACTTGCACACGCTCAAGCACGGCAAGAGACTCGTTTGACTGGACAGGCATATTTTTTTCAAGGTGCACGTAGTTACCACTTGACCTCATTCCGGGACCGAAACTATTCCAAGTGCGCATGGGACGCTAAATCAGGTGTCAGTGGCATTGTGTGTATCGAGCAGTGTACACAGGCAGTCTACAATTCATGCAGGAGGAAGTAGCGATTTTTTTTGGACATTGAAACAATCTTAATTTTTCTCTCACTTTTGTTGTTGACAATGCCGCGGAGATAGGCCTAAACGGAATGAGAGGTTAAAGTGTGAAAAGGGAGGCCGGTTGATAGACAAACAGTGATAGGAATTACAACCAGTTGGTCTGATAGTGGATCTTAAACGGACAACATGGATCAGGTAAGAATGTAATGCCATATTATTTTTAATCACCTAACTCTCCTTTTACACTCTTCCACACACTACGATTTATTAGTCATAAAGATGTTGACTGGGAGTAGGCTATGTTGTTTCACAATCGGGTTGTTTTTTAAAATCTTTTGTATCATAGGCCATGTGAGTTTGGTTGTTTTGTTAGTGAGATAGAATCCATCAAAATGTTATTTTCAGAATATTTAGTGAATTATGTGGTTGTGTGTAAGACAGGGGTACTGAGTGCTAGAAGAAGGCCTATTAATATATGTATAGATGCTCCAGATAAGCAAGGAATTATTCTTAATCCAGCTATCATTGTTCAAAAATGATTAAAATGCTACTTATCTATTACTTATATTCCAACTGTATTTCATTTGTTTTTAATTTCTCCCCAGGAGGACCCTATGGACTTTAAAGCCTTGATGGCAAAGTTCCAGGAAGACCAAACGGTCCTGAAACAGCCCATGATAAAACCTACTGTTCCTACCAAGCCCAAAGACCTGACCCCACCCACACCCCCCACCAGCCCAACTCACTTCTCCCTGCCTGCTGGAGCGCGCCCCTCCCTCCTGACTTCCATAAGCCTGACCAGCCAGGGGAAGACGCCCCTGGCCCCCCGAGTGGTTTTCAAGGACGGAAAGGAGAGTAAAAAGGCACTCATCAAAACCAACAGCAAGAAGAAAGCGCTGGGCAAAGAGAAAGGAGCAAAGGACAAGTCTGAGGCGGGGAAACAGAAAGACAAGAAAGGGGGCGCCGCGGAGCTGGTGTCTGCCGCGCCTCCACCCAAAGCCTCCGTGCAGAAGAAAAAGGGCTTCCTGACCTTCAAGAAGTCAGGGAAGAAAGGCGTGTCCGAGCCGCCGTCCATTCTGGACATCCCCAGCCCAGACCTCCTAAGCCCAGAGCTGCTGGTCCCCACTCTCTCCACCTTCAAAGAGCCTGTTTTTGTGTCGCCTCTCTCCGTCTCAGTGCCTAGCACCTCGAAACAAGCCCTCGTTCCCTACACGCTCGCCCCTGCCACCCCCAGCCTACCTGTGTCGGCTGCGGCCGCCGCCCCACCTCCCTCCCCTGTCCCGACTGTTCCTGTTGTTCCTACCGCTGATATTCCTGATCACCCTGCTCCGGAGGTCCCCGCCCTGCAGATAAAAACCCCAGCAGGGATTCTCCAGGCCCCGCCTGCCCCACCCAGAGCATTACCAGCCCCACCTGTGAGCCCCGGGTGTCCCCCAGCGGTCACGCCCCTGGTGATCCGCACCCCATCCCCACCGGTCACCCCCACCCCCAGCCCTCTGCCTCCCCCCGAGTTTGGTGACCAAAGTGAGGCTGAAGAGGTGGAGCTGGATGACCCTGCTGTGGAGGAAGCACTGCCCCAGCTGTCTCCCTCTCCATCTCCCCCACCTTCCCCAGTAATAGACCCCTTTTCTATCCCTCCGCCTCTGACTCCTCCAGTGTTAGATCGTCCACCCATCCCTCCTTCCCCCGCTCCTCTGGTAATAGATCCCCCATTTATCCCTCCATCTCCTCTTCCTTCAGCAATAAACACTTCATCCATCTCTCCCTCTCCCCCTGTTCCAGTATTAGACGTGCCATCCATCCCTTCTTCTCCTCTTCCTCCTGTAATAGAGCCTCCAATAATCCCTTCATCCCCTCTTCCTCCCATGCTGAACACCCCATCCATCCCTCCATCTCCTAAAGTGGAGCGGCCCCTTTCTGCGCAGTCGTTTCTGGAGCGGGTGGGGGAGAAGGCCCCAGTCAGGAAAAGCAACCTCATCGACCAAAGGGTCTTGAACGCCTTGGAGAAGGCCAAACGCAAGAAGACCAGGTACAGTGCCTGTGCAGTATGTCATCTCTGTATGGTGTGTCTTAGGCCTAGGCCCATCATGACTACATCACTGGAATCACTGGAATTTAAAGGGGAGAGAAGACAATGTGCTTTATTTATGTGGGCTGTAGCTCTACAGTGTATCCCTGTATTCTGGGGCTAGTATCCTCCCCAAAGTAGCAATTCTCATTTCAAATAATTTGATGTTCTTGACCCCCTTCCTATTCAGTCCTCTGACCACGCCCTCCTCCTCAATACCCGGGACCCCGACTTCAGAGGAGCTTCCCCGATTGGTTAGCCCAACTCCCCCTCTGCTGCAGCTCCCACCAATCGACTACAATGGTCAGAAAAAGGGCGCGTCCCCCGCCCCCCTGAAACCAGCTCAGGTCAATGGATTGGACAAATGTGAGTTCTAACGTGGTCCCTTTCAGCATCTCTCTTCTTCCTCTGTCTCACCTTGCTACCATGATGTACTTTTTTATTTTTACTTTTTGACCATATCCTGAATTATTAGGCCCCATATACGTCCCGTTCACCCGGGTCAGCACACCAGTTAGGCATCGCTATGCAGCCACGAGCTCCTGAAGTAGTTAATGTGGGTTCATCTGCTGGTACCAGAGTGGGCCAATCAGTCAGGGGTTACAGCTGAGCGGACTTCACCGCAACAAAGACACACAGCAAGAAGAAGCAGAGAAACAACAACTGAGGTCCAAAACCTGGCCTGTGCCAGAAACAACTTTGAGCCGATGGAGGGTGGAGGTGGAGAGGCATTTCAGTCATGTCTGCCATAGTCAACATAGTTGAGAGCTTAAGTCACAGATTCATATCTTTGAAACCTCTGGATACGCAGCAGTCTGGCTGTTGCCTTAAGGCTTTGTGTTTGGGCGTTAAGTCTTTAATCGTGCTGACTTTCAGGCAGATTCCCTAATTTGTTTACCATGTAGTTCTTCCAGCGTGTTTCAAATTGATTGAGCTGTTGTTGTTGTTGTGTTTTTTTCCCGCTGACTTGTGAGAAAGTTGCATTGCACTGTTTTTCAAACAGATGCAACGGATGTACAACGTGTTGATGTTGCTTCTCGTGGCCCCCCTGATATATAGCCGGCCAGTTTGAACGTTAGACCATACTGATCCTTCTCGTGGTCACAGCACTGCGTGACGTCGCCTGGAAAGGTTCTAGCATAACCACTCACGCAGTGGGTCGGACTGGTTTGGCGTCCTTGGTATTGACACGCTTCTCCTTGTCTCTTTCTCTCCCTCCTTGGAAACGTCCTCGTGTTTCTTTGAAGGCGGCCCGTTTCCTGGAGTTTTTTCTTTTCATGGCGAAATAGTTTCCCTGTTGTGTCCTTACCGTTATTCGGAGTGATTGTATTTTTTGATTTGCTTTAATGAAACTGCCTGTTAAAAGGTTCTCGCTATGATCAAACTCCTAAAGCTTTTTCGTTGGGGTATCTTGGTTTACGTGCCGCGTCATTTGTTCTTCTGCAGCGCTGCACTCGTCCCCAGGGCTGGAGGGTATCGCGGGGGAAGGGGGCGGCCTGTTGCCAAAGATGATGGTGGTCCCCCCTCCTCCCCCCAGGAGGATTCTCCCAGAGCCCCTGTCCCCGACCCCGATCCCAGAGAAGATCACCTTCCATCTTCCTCCTCTTCAAAATAGTGGTACGGTCATTCCTACGGGTGACCTTTGAACTGGAAACCCCTACCATTCCATAATTGTATACTCTGCACTGTGCACGCTGTATCAATCGCTCAGTTTATTGTTTCACCTTTCCCCTCTCAGCTGTGGAGATTCCAGCTCCTTCAGAGGTCTTTGAAGAAGACTCCGGTCTGGACGTCCCGGAGTTTGACGATGGGGGAGGCGAGGCTGTGGAGTTAGAAGCCTCTGGGCTAAATGCTTCAAAGGCTCTGGAGTGTGAGGTCAACGGGAATGGGATAACGACTCCGGAAGTTGATGTTCCGGGTGCTGCAAGCTGTGCTGTAGTATCCCGAAAAACTACGGAATCCCAGCCGCTAGCTAACCTGCCCCAGGATTCAGATCTCAACCCTAACAGCCTGAATGGTCAAGATATAGCTGGGTAATATTGATAATAAAAGTAATGATAATAAGTTATAATTTTTTGTAATGCTTTTTCTTAAACATGTTACAAAGCGCTTGACAATGAAACGTGAGAGCCAGTACAAAGTAAAACAATTCATTTTAAGGTTGAGTACAATTTGTCAGAATAAAATGACACCGCTCACTCTCTTGCTCTGCAAACAATTTCCTGAATTTGAATGAGCTGTATTTAATTCTGATTAAAATACAGTACTTGTAAAGTTGTATGAAAGTTGTGACAGTTGAGTGACGTGTCTCTCCGTCCCAAAGGCCCCAGGCTGAAAACGGTCCCTCTGGAAATGGAGAGAATGTCTATGAGGAGCTCACCCTCTCCGGCAAAAAGAAGAAAGGGAAGAGTGAAGCCACGAAGAAACGCAAAGGCCCCCCTAAAAGTAAGATCCCCCATGTGTTACAGCAGGAGCCGATAGACAGGCGCAGTTACCAATCACCACCACACACATACATTATTATATCTGGTCTGTCCACGTTAAAATAATGTCAGATGAAACCCCAGCTATGTCATATTCCTACCAATGCATGTTGTATGCATGCTGATAAACAGAATCTTGAAAGGTTTACTTAACTGTCTCTTCCGCTCTCGTCTCCCCCACAGACCCATACGCTGAAGCACAGCAGGCAGTGGTGAGGAAATGTTTTATTGCTGTTTACATTTTCTTTGCTCGAGAGTTATTTTCCCTGCCTAATAGTCTAGTTTCTGTTCTCTTTAACGCTACCTGCCGTAGGACTGCAAACCAGCAACTTTGTGGCACATTTACCGGAATGTGTTCTGTGACCATTAAATAAATAAACTTCTAAAGCGTTGCATAATTCATCAGGCCTCGTCTTCTCTCCTTATATCTTGTTTACAGACGGAGCAGACCCCCAAGACAGGCTGGTTTGCCAAGTAAGTAAGGCCTGGTTTCTGAACCAGTTCTGTTCTCATCTCAGCCCTTTGTTCCAACTGCGAGTTGTTTCTGTCGCCATCGATGAGAGACCGTCTACTCGGGAGATTCATTTCGTTGCTCTAAAGAAGTGTCACGGCGTCTGTCTTCCCCACTCATTCCCTCCGCCTTGTTAGCGAACAAAACAATAGGACTGTCCTGATCATTCTCTTTCGTCTTAGGAGCGTTAAGAAGACCCCTCCCGAGGGACCCGACGAGAAGGAGCTGAAAAAGAAAGAGAAGCAGCGCCTGGAGAAGGAGAAAAAAGAGCAGAAGGAGCAGAGAGAACAAGAGCAGAAGGAGCAGAAGGAGAGGCAAAAGAAAGAGAACGAGATGAAGAAAAGGTTCAAGGTGAGTTTGGAACGGAGAGGTGATGGAGAGGGAAAGTAGGGTGGGGTATATTCTGGCATGGAAACCTGTCGGGATTCATTCCTGGCGTGAAGTGGCAGAGCTCAGCACCACAGTGAGTGAGTGAGTGAGTGAGTGTGTGAGTGAGAATGTTCTTCTGGTTCCTCACAGGCAGTCTGATCAGACACAGAGAGAGTCTCTAGTACTCTGGTAGTACACACAGCATGTTAAATCACAAATATACACCGTGACATTGCTTAACTTGCATAAAAAGACCAATACTTGGTAGAGAATTAAAAAAAAAAAAGTTTTGTAGCATATGTCATTACAGTAACAGAAAGGCCCAGAAGGATTCAAAGGTTTAGATTGTTGTGAACAGACTGCGTCACAGTAGTGTGTGTGCGCGTGTGTGTGTGTGCGTGCGTGTGTGTGTGTGCGTGTGCGCGCGTGTGTGTGTGTGTGTGTGTTTGTGTAACATTGTCTTTGTCTTCCAGATCACGGGTCGGGAAGAGGCCATGTACCAGGCGAAGGTAACAGTGACGTCTAAGGGACGCAAGGACGACCTAGCGGTCACCAACGGCGACATCGTCAGCATTATCCGAACCACCAACTGCCCCAAAGGAAAATGGCTGGCTCGAGACAGCAAAGGCACATGTGAGTTGCCCATCCGCAAAAATAGTCAATGCTGCGATATCACATTATCTCTTAGGTTTGTCTTGTACTACATTTTCTAAACGTGTATCCCCAATGTAAATGTGTGTGTTTTTCCAGGTGGTTATATCGCAGTGAGCGACGTGGAGCTGGATATAAAGGAGATGTTGGAACTGGGGAAGAAAGCATCTCAGGCGGTGAATAAAAAGAACAACAATCACCTGACCGAGGCGGAGGTCACCAGCATGGGGGACAGGTACTCCCATCGCACACCGCCGAGGCCCCATTCTCATTCCCAGTCCTACCTCGACAGTGGGGCGACACATTAACACGTGCACCACAACGCTAAAGCCACCTATTTCTTTTTCTTCTCTTCTCAGGACCTGTGATAATGCCCCCTTATCCACAGGAAGTTGTGAGTATTCTCTTTTTTTTAATGCACATTTCCTATTTGTATATTTGTCTTAATGTTTAAAGTGTTAAGCAGTGTTTGTGTGTGACATGACAGTTACAGACGAAAGTGAGGAGTGGTCGGGTGATGAGGATGAACCTCTCTCCCCTGAATACACAGATCAGAACCAAGTGTAAGTAGACAGTGTAATATAGTTTCCAGGGTGCATGTGCAGAGGCAGGTGGGGGTTGTAGTCCATGACCAGGAGAGCCATGAAATGGGGTTTGTTGTCAGAAATACAGATAAGCTGCTGTTCTGGCTTGGCAGGTTATATTTTCCCACAGGGCTTTTAAAAGTGACAATAAATTACATTTAGGTACATGTGTTATGTGACTTTCTGAGGAGGTATTTCTATTAAATTAAATTAAATTAAATTAAATTAAATGTTTTCTGTCTTCACCAGTGGCCACAACAGGACTCTGTCTATGCCTGAAGTGGGTGAGTCAATCTACTCCCTGTGCCACATTGTCAATGACAAAAGCGGAACTGATAGTATCCATTCTGCTGCGTCATACTAAAATAATGACAACACACACACAAAAAGATTTTTTTTTTTATTATTTTTGTTAGTTACAATAGACAGACACACATACATATATTACATATATACAGTATATATACTGCATATATATAGACACACACACACACACACTATGACAGGCCTACAATAACTGGCTGATGGCTTCTTCTGTCGAGAAAAAACATTATATCCAAACACACATGATTTAACATGAGGAAGAGCTATTGAACTGGTTTATCTGATAATATGTGTATAACTTGAGGGTAGGAGTTGCTTGGGGGCACTGTCTGAACAGATTTCCTACTGTTGTGGGCTTGTAGGAATTTGGGAATTGACTCTGTGTATAGTCTTGTTGTAAGCCTTTTTGGGTCTGTGTTGGATGATCCTTCTAGGAAACGCAGGGCTAGCTGTAAACCACCAGCACGCTCTCAGTGAACCGGTCACGGACGGCCCCAATGTGCAGTAAGTCTGTCCCCATGAAATCCCTTATCAGATTCCCACTTGGATGATATAGGCACTTCTTATGACGTTTCACTGTCACAGCGGACCAATGGTGTGTTAACTCTCGACTGTCGGTTCCGTTGCGGTGCAGGGCAAGACATCAGGCACTTCACAAGCTGTCAACGTTCTTCCACTCTCCCAACAAAAGCATTGAACCAGTGGTGGGGCAGCCTGCTGCCAGGTACAAACAACACACACACAGACGTATTTACATATTTTTCCTCAATCCAAAGTGACATCTTTCTCTTTTGTTTCCCTGTACGTTTTTAATGAAGCCCTGAAGAGGAAACAGGTAAGAAATGAGTCACAGATTCCTTTAATATCTTGAACATTGATTATCACTTCAGGAATTCAGCATGAATGTACAATGTCTCACATGATGTCCATGCCTAGTTTACAAAGACACGTTCTGCATTCTTTGTTTATTGATTATATGTTTAGTTGAATAACAGAAATAAAAAACTAAAACTAATTAGTAAGAGTTGTGCCTGTTTTTCTGTTTTAGGCCCTGTGGAAGAGGAGCCAGATTGCGCGTAAGTATGATAGGAGGGCACACACTCACAAGTGACAGACACACACACACACACACGTACGTATAAGGAATGAGGATGTTGTACAACCAGTTAATGGACTGGTTTCTGTGCTTGAGTTGATAGATCTTTATATTTTAAAGGTAGACTTGTCATTTGGTTTTTGGGGATGTGTGTATGTGTGCATGCACTCAAGAGAGATAAGTAGAGAGAGATGGGTGGGTAGAGATTTAATCCTGGTCGAAAGGTTTGATATATAGCCTTTACCTACATATTGTTTTTATGAATGCAGCCAAGTTTTTGTACACTGCATGTTTCCTTGAGACAACTGAGAAAGACTAACTAATGTTTCTTCGCAGGCCTGAGATTATATCTACACAGGAAGTGGATTTGGAGCTTCCTGAAATGCTCATATTACCTCCCCCTGACCTGTATGCTGACTTGTCTTTCTCCTAATGACCGACGAGTGGTGACCTGTGGCTATACAACAAACTATTCCACAGTCTTCTTATCTCATGGACATTCACAGCTTATTTGCGAGCCCTGCGACAGAGTACAATTGAAGATAAGAAAACAGATTGAGAATGACTCAACTAGGTACAGGAAGAAAAACAAACAGGTGATAAACTCAGGACTATCCGTCCGAGTAGAATCCGTGTTTGGTGCTACTGTTTGTCTCCTGGAATGACCCGGGACAGAGACACAGCATAACCAGAAAACCGTAGACTATTTTTAAGAGCATGTATCAATACATATCTAATATCTGACATATATTTATCTTTGAATTTTAGTTAGCTGTGTTGACATGTGTTTGTGTTTATACTTTTTTATCTTTTGGTATGGAATATAGTTTTGGATTATTGTCCCATAGGGTTGGTTGTCCACAGCTACAATGTTAAGATTATTTTATAAGTGAAAGTAGAGCCTCTTCTATAGATTTCTACGTTGTAAGATTAACTTTTATAAGTCCTCTTTTTGCTGTATTGAGCAGTTTGCTTGGTATATGTATCATGTTGAATTGTCCTCTCCCTAATTTAGTGGACCTGTTCGAGAGGAAGCTGAATTATATATTATCAACCTCTAGATGGCACTGTGGGTGTGATCTGTGTGGAATAAAAGTACGTTGTACAAATTGTGTATTCTCTTATGTGAATGTTTGTCTCTGTAAACAGATCAACAGACACACCAAATAGACTATCGTTCCAAACCACAAGAGGCATTCAAACCAAGACAACAGTGCGCCTCCGTTTGTTTATTCAGTTTTGACAATAAATATTCAGTAAAGTGCATATCAGAACAGCAACACCATGCAGTGCATAATAAGAGAATCCAAACCCCAAACAGACGAGAGAGCAAAGTAGAGAGCCACCACCGGCACACAGCCACATGAATCACACTACACTGGAGGAAAGCAGCTTTGCTGTTTGAATACCTGTACAGAACCCTCACTTTGGTTCACCACTGAATAGGTTTAGCTTGATATGGCAGGCGCGTGTGTCCTGCCCTTCAGATATTAAAGTATTGTGGCTGACGTCATGGTGGTAATCTGCTTGTTTTTGTACTGAGGAGGAGACAAACCACTGGTAGGGATCTACAGTGGCGCGCTATACGGGGAACAGCTTTGTCATTTGAGACGCAACCTTTAAGAATAGTACGTGACGACAGTTTGGGCAGCTAGCCCCGAGGCGTAACCGGGTGCAATTGCAAGAGTTTAGCAGCAGGGGGCAGAGTTTCTCTCTCTGGCCCATTAGCAGCTACTGTATCACACTGTAACTGGGGGAGAAAACACAGCCATGCATATGTGTTTACCTAGACAATACCTTTACACACATGAGAACACAGGACTACAGTAATACAGGGTTTGTGGAGAGCCACAGACCAAAGACTTTACAGTTTCAACCCAAAGCCATTCAGATGGCCTCAGGGTCCATGGCAGCAGTGCTCAGTATTAGCTCTGCCAGGATATGAAGTCGGTCAAACTGTGTGTGTGCGTCTGTGTGTTGTGACTTGATGTAATCGTGGGTAGAGCATGTCGTCACAGCAGTGCTCAACTAGTCTCTGTGTTTCAATGACTGGCCTTTATGAAGCAACAGTCTATCGAGCACCATCAGAACAACAGGGACATCAAAAACAACACTAACTCCAGGGACAGGAGACAAAGACAGAGAGGCAACTTGGACTTCACGTTCCAGATCCAGAAGCATTACAGACAGAGCACGACACATCAACGACACTATTTCAGATAGTAGAGACACACAGTACCAGTCAGAAGTTTGGACATAAGTTCCCAATCACTTGAATGAGAAAGTGCATCAAAACCTTTGACTGGTAGTGTAACACACACACAGCAGCATGCAACACACAGGGGCTTCAACGACGTGATGGACACCACAGGCATGGGACAACAGGGCAAATAACAGTGACTCTGACAACACCGCAGATTGAGGACAACATGACAGAATGAGGACAACACTGCAGAATGAGGACGAAGATGAAGAGAAGAAAAATGACCAGCGCTAAGCAGCTGTGGGTGCGAGAGGTTAAGGTGAACTGTCCGCTGACACGGACCCTCACCACAACCACTCTTACCCCTCTATGTCTCTGCCTACTCACAGAGAACAATCTGGGATCTCATTAGCACAAAAACGACAGCGAATGATCCAGAGGACCAATGGCTGCCCCCTCTGGCCCCGTCTGTCTGGCGACAGTGATTTGGCTGCGGACTAGAACGGGGTAGAGGCGCGCGCATCCACATCCACCACAAGATACACATGAGGGTGCAAAACACACACACACACACACACACACACACACACACACACACACACACACACACACACAAACAGAGTTTGCATCTTTTTAAGGCATCTGGAGAAGAGGCTCGTTGGCTTGATTTGGACTGCTACAGACACACTTCCAAAGGTCCTGGTTTCTAAGCTCCACACTGCTGCCCTGCACTTTCCCCTGCCGTTCTCTGCACCGCCCGCTTTTACAGACACAACACTCGATCTGTGGAGATATCTTCATGCCGTTCAACAAAGCCAGAGTCGAGCGCAGGGGAACAGAGGATTGAGCGTGTTGGTGTTCACAGTATATGTCTTTTGTCTTTTAGTTTCGACCGGCGGAGGAGGTGGAGTGTATCTGTGACATGTGGCATTGAGTTAAACGGACCACATTATCAGCACGCAGCAGGCTTATCGTTACCCCCCCCCCCCCTCCGCTCTCATTACTACGGCGACGCTTCTAGAATCTTCTCAAACGCCACTACTTTGTTATTGCGGTGCTTCGTGTGCCTACGGTGGCTATAAAACAATCTCTTAAAAAATAAATACGATTCTGTTACCTAAATAATAAAGCTCTCTTCTAAATCTACAATAGAATTTTTAACTAATTAGAGTGATAGAATTCTAGATATATTATACATGGACAACAAAAACGTTTTCCGTTATAAAACCATATAAAATCTGAAATATTGTGAATCACTGTGTCCTTGGACACAGATGAGAAATCAGTTTAGTCTCCCCATAACCTAATCCTAACACCTAATAGGATTAGATCCCAAACTGATCTCTGGCCAGTGTCTAGGAGGAAACTCAGCAGGACATCCCGCCATTATGTGCTACTCTGCTTGATGATATTTCCGATTGAGAGACCGAAAATAATTTGTGGGAGGAACAACAGTGACCTTGACCTAAACTTGACCATGCCCTAGTAACTGTGACCCCTGACCTCTCAGCCCTCTTAAACTCCAATCCGTCTAATGAAACATGTATTACCTTATGACAGTTAACACTAACTTGTATATCTCCAGTCTCATTATAGCTTACTCTCCTTTTTCTCCTCGAGAAAAGCGGATTTAAAAGAAATCCGAGACTGGCAGAAGTCTGACAGGCATGAGTTTACACCCATCCATGCACCTCCATAATCTGTTCAAACCAACGCGGAGATCAGACCAATCCAGACTAACTGACATATAGTATTGGCTAGATCTCCCTTCAGTTGGCCATTCAAATCAAGCAGGGTCAGGGGGCGAGGGGTCAGAGAGCCGACCTCTCAGCGGGCCAGCGTGGTGATGAGACTGGCACACATCTCAAAGAAGTCCATGGTGTGGGAGCCTTGCCGCGGGGCCAGCAGGGGCACGCTGCTGCACAGCGACCCAGGGAGAGAGGAGCTGAGCTGGGGCAGCTCGATGGCGGGGCTGGCTGAGTCGATGCTCAGCCTGGGTCTCAGCAGGCCCGCCGTGGAGCCCGAGCGCTGGGGCGTGGACGAGCCCGACTTGAAGCCCACCGCATCCATGATGTCATCTGGAGGGGACAGAGGGGAGAGAGAGAGAGGCAGGCGTAAGTATTGGTCAACTGATCAAACCAAATGATACTGCATTGAATGGACACCAAAATATGTATCAAATCCTTTCTACGAACAGACAAAACATATTTAATAGATATACATTATATACATATATATACATTATAAATGTATTATGTACAAGCCAATAATAATAGTCAATTGCTTGATCAACCCTCCTTGGCCACCCCCCAAAGTGCTAATGCTTGGAAGACATGTCCACCAGCCCAGGGTCACTCTATGCAAACAGAGAGACGGCGGCCGTACCGTCAATGCTCTTGAAGTCCAGCAGGTAGGAGCGGTTGTCCACCTGGTAGAGCTGCAGGCTCATCTTCACCAGGTTCCCTGTTACCTGGTTCTTCCTCCGCACGCGCAGGTGGTACGGGTTCACCACCTGCACGCACACACACACGCACGCACCCACACAGAAAAACAGACACACAGACACACACACACACACACACACAAATCCAGCAACATGTCAGTAGCCTGTGCATCTTTTCAAAGAGTTTATTTTTGGTTGGAGTGTATTTACGATTGGGTGTTTATCATCCAAACAGTGAGTGTGTGAGTGTGTGGGCGGGTGGGGAGGGGGGTGCGCCTCGCCTTCCAGTCGTAGTTGAGCTGCCTCATGGCGCGGTACACCTCGGCCATTATGTCGTAGGGCCGGCTCTGGCTCCGGATGCCCAGGTGCCACTTGGCCTTCTTCACGGCCAGGGGCTTGGGCCGAGTGGTGTTCAGGGCGTCCAGCGGGCAGCGCGCCTTGGGGCTGTCGCACAGCAGCGGGGGCATCCTCTCCGGGTGGGGCTTGACCCCGGGGGGCAGGGGCATGCCCTCCTCCATGAAGGAGCCCTGCGGCGGGCTGGAGGCCAGGTAGAACTCGCTGGCCTGGGTCATGATGCGCCGGTTGTCTATGATCAGGTGGTAGGCCACTGCCAGCTGGTCCTGGAGGGATGGAGGGAGGGAGGGAGGGAGGGAGGGGGGGTCAAGCAGATTTTGTGTTGAGAGAGTACCAGAAAATTGTTACTGAATGTACAACACCAAGGACATAAAAAAACACTGGTTATATTGCTAGTGTGGCTGAACGGTCCCCCGTTGCCGCGGTGACTGGTACCTGGGGGTCGCCGCTGTAGAGGCTGGACATGACCTCGGCGTCGGTGCTCTCAAACTTGTCGCACACCTCCCTGACGGCCTCCTCGTCCAGCACGGTGGCGTCGTAGTTGGGGTCCTCGGGAAAGAGGTAGGCGGGCAGGTCCTGTTTGAACCAGTCGTGTTCCCTGGCAGAGGACAGGCACAGACCGACCCCCAGGTCAGCTCATGGCGACACCAGCATCGACATGCACAACACCAAACACATCTCAAGTGTTGACATGTGAAACTGAAGATATGGATCCATAAAATACGGAGGATGACCCGGCAGTCAGATCTCTGAGATCTCAGCAGGTGTCTCCCCAGAGATGGGTGTGGGCCTTGGCCCCCCCCACGGGTACCTGATGTCCTTGATGGTGGCCCTCTTGAGGGGGTCCACCTGCAGCATGAGCAGCAGCAGCGAGGCCACGGAGCGCGTCAGGTACTCGGGCATGTAGAAGACGCCGCCGCGGATCTTCTTGAAGAGCGTGGGCACGTGCTCGTCGTCGAAGGGCAGCGTCCCGCACAGCAGGGCGTACAGGATCACCCCGCAGCTCCAGATGTCCACCTCAGGCCCTGCGTACAGCCTGGGAGGGGGGCCAGATACAATCAGAGGAGAGCTTCAACACCGCCTGGCATAGATTTGTTGTTATAATTAATAAAGTATATAGTGTTTTATTATTATGTTATTCAATTGTGGTATACATTTATTGACATATTTGTTGTTATCCAATGCTAATAATGATTCTGGTTTAAGGGATAAGTGTGAATCGCACCCACACACAAACACACACGCGTACCTTCCAGAGATGACCTCCGGAGCAGCGTAGTTGGGCGAGCCGCAGCTTGTCCTCAGGAACTCCCCGTCTGACATCATGTTGGACAGCCCTGTGGACCAATCGGAACGCACGAACACACCGACTCACTGAGAAGTATTCCCCAAAAATAATCTGTCAAAAGCCGTCACACCGTTCCCAAGCAGCCACAAGGCTCCATCTACCTCCACACAGCAGGCAGAGCAGCAGGGAGGTGACTAGTGCTGAAGTAAAGGTTCAATCGGGGTGAGTGCTGCATCTTCCTCCTGTGGGCCTAGCACGGCCTTTTAATCTCCACAACACACAGCTCATTGTGATTAGCTGTGGCGTGGCGCCGCAGGCCAAACACCAGACTGCCTACCATGTGTCTGCCCTGCCTGACCTCCCTCCTTATCCTGATCTCCTTGCCTCGCTCCCTTCCTCCAGCCCGCCAGGCCTTGCCTTTTAGCCACAACACACTTTATCTCCACCTCTCTCTCTCTCTCTCCCTCTCTCTCTCTCTCTCTCTCTGAGGACACTGATGCCAGACATTACAGCCAGCTGACTTAAGGCCAGTCTATTAAGATATGCTACAAGTGACAATTTAGCTCATCTCATATTTTGCAGAGCGTCACTTATAAAACAGAGCCGCTAAGCGGAAGCAGTATCGCCTCGGTCCTCTTTTTCTACGATCGTTTCTCTCTGCGTACCAAAGTCGGCTATCTTGGCGTTCTTGCTGTGGTCGAGCAGTACGTTCTCCGGCTTGAGGTCCCTGTGCACCACCATGTGCCTGTGGCAGTAGTCCACCGCCGAGATGATCTGCTGGAACAGCCGCCGGGCCTCTGGGTCCTCCACCTGCACCCCGCCACAGACACAACACACGGCCACACGTTAGCAAGGGCCCACGGGGGGGGGGGGGGTTTAGAATTAGACTTCATCCCATGGTCTCACCCGTCCATGTTTGCATATGTAATCGAACAGCTCTCCTCCAGAAACATACTCCATCACCATGAAGAAATCTGTCGGGGTACTGATCACCTGATACCTGACCAAGTACACAAAAACACTTATTTGAATAGTAACATAGAGTGAAATGGAGGAGTTCTTGTGAAAACACTGGCCCTGGGAGTTGCTGTGCCTTAAAGGTTGTGCAGACAGAGAGACGGCAGACAGGCAGAAAGACAGGCAGGCAGGCAGGCAGACAGGCAGAAAGACAGGCAGGCAGGCAGACAGGCAGGCAGGCAGACAGGCAGGCAGCCTGACATTTTGGCTACTGTTGAGTGAGCTCCATGGTCAAGTCAAGGGAGTGCACTGATAGCAGACACTCCAAGCCTGGGAGCCCACATGTCTCTCATAGCTCACAGTGTCGCTGTGGCCCAGCCCTAGCTCTGGCCTAAAAATAACACAGAGAGAAGGTTGTGAAGGCAGCAAGACCGAATACCTAGGAGGGGATTTAGTTCAGCAGGAGATACTTATGTCTCCGTAACCGGAACAGACTGAAGTGACACAATGTGCATACTGACTCGTGTGCGTGTGTGTGTGTGTGTGTGTGTGCGTGTGTGTGTGTGTGTTCGGCTTCCCAGGAATCCCGTGTACATGCTTACAAACAGCACATTGGTCAGTTGTTAAGAAAGGTTGGACTTGTGACTGTAAAAATAAGGGGCTGACATTACAACATAAACTTTCTCACTCAGGCCAAGGTTTTAAGTATACAATTAGGGTTGCCAACTGTCACCTATACTGGGCTGAATTGGTTTGTCTCATACGGGGGCTCCCTTGTCCCGTATACCGACTGCTACTCTACTCTGATCACCAGACAGTGATCTCATACATCCTAGATCTGATACAACAGCAGTAGCAGACCATGTGCTGATCACGCCATGGGTGAGATCCCGTCATCCAATCACAGGCCGTCTGATGGGCATCAGGTTGTAAGTATAGCGTAAATGCGTAAAAATGTTTTCCATTCCTATTGGAAAAGAATATGAATATACAGTGCATATCCACAAAACACCGTACCCACTCCACTGTGGCACCGTGCACCAGACAACTGGCACGCCGTCTTTAGTCCCATAGTTGGTCGTGAGAAAGTTGGCAACCCTATCTACAAAGCCACTAAAGGCTAGCGTAGCATTGATTTTGACCAAATTAAAGTTTACCATTTTGCACAGTTAAACATGATGACCTTACAGAATCATAATAGTTTTCATCCACGACACAAAGGTACAAGAAGAATTTTGTCCCATTTATGAAAAGCTTGCTACAGGCTTCATATATCATATAGCTAATTGAAGGAAAAAGTTAATTAAAGCATGTAATGTGTGTGTTCATTTTCTTATAAGAATATATAGAAAGAAGTATCACTCAGTAACTGCAATAATAAGAGTCCGACCATTTGGGGACCACTGCTTTTTGCACCCCTGATGACTCAACCGGGTAAGTTCACTAGGGAACTTTCTGTCTATTGATGTGTTTCTGGCACCGTTGTGTTTTGTCTGTACTGTGGTTGAAATGGAGATGTCAATCCATTATTCAAATGTGTCCTTTCCACTCACAGTTTGATGATGTGTGGGTGTCTGAACAGTTTGAGATTCTGGATCTCTCGTTTGATCTTGCCCACTACATCCAGACTTCGGATCTTCTGTCTGTTCAGAATCTTCACAGCCACCTTATGGCCTGTCAACTGATGCTCTCCAACTGCAAACCAAGCCCCAGAAAAAAACCTATGAAAAATACACAACCGCAAACTGCACAAGCATGCATCTGCATGCAAATAGTCTGTGTAACTATACAAACACTTTGAATAAAACATTTTGTGGGTGTGTTACGTTCCTCTGTGTGCTTTGACTGTTCAAACTGTAAGGTTCACAATGTAAGATTAGTGTTATCTGTTTTGCAGGAGAAACTGTATAGGCACTACAAAACCCTTTACTGTAGTTGGTCTCAACAACTAGGCTATGCATGTATGTGCATAGTAACTACAACGCCGTTACTTTTCTGAAATTATTGGTCATATATGGCCCACTCTGGCACAGGTTTCACGTGTGAAAACTGCGTAGGAGAGATGGGCGGGGAGAAAAACACGCCATGAGAGGAGAGCATGAATTCCACAAGGTCAAGCATAGCCAGCAGCTCTGAAACCGAGACATAACACAAGGCACACTTCATATTCCATATCATGCTAAACGTTACTTGAATTTGAACGCATATTAAGTTTATATCCTTTGAACATCAGACTTAGAACATTAGAAGTGTGATGTACTAATTTTTTGGGCTGTCAGGGGCTTTAAGCCACTATGCTGTAGCTTTCAACCCGTTTAATTCTTTTTCCAATGAGCAAAACAACATAATCTACACACCATGTGTATATGAATCTTCAAAACCGCTATTATCAAATACCTTATAGGCTCGCAATAACCAGTGAGGTTTCAGATAAAACTGCAGACTCTGCTTTAAAGAGCTTGCCTTTTAACAGTCATATTCTTTAACACTTTACGTGTGAAACCAGATATGTTCATAGTGCTACGCACTTCTAGCTACGCATTCTGCGTACTGACCTACAGATCGGTTTAACACTACGTGTAAATTAAAAGCAAATAGGTTATTAGAAATTCCACACGGCTTGAGAGAAGAACACGACTTAACTCTTCACTTTGCCGAAGGTCCCAACTCCAAGCGTGTCGCCAAGAATGTAATGTCCTATTTTCACCCTGCCTTCGTGTTTCTGTTGCCGCTCTGCCATCTTCACCGTTACCTTCTCTATGCTCTGCTCGAGCTCTGTTGTGTTGTGGGTTGGTGGTGTGCTGCCTGTGGCGGGCGCACGTCGAGTGGGCGGGGTTCCTATACTAACAACATGGATCCACTGATAGGCCTAGTAGTACTGTCAGCCACCAAGTATATTGTAGTAAACAGGAGCTTGGCGTGGGGGCTCGGTGGGGATTAGACATTTTCAACATTGTCATTCCTTAGATAACATTCCAGGCATAGCTGGAGGCACTGCCAAGCATACAGCCTACGCTACAATGTTATAGAGAAGAGAGATGTAAGAGATAGTTGGTTAATTTATCTTTAAAAGATAAAACATTAAGTTTCACTACACGGTGTCTGCTAAAACGTGTGTGTGTGTGTGTGTGTGTGGGGGGGGGGGGGGGCACTATTAACACAGCAATGGTTTATCCTCATTCTCCTTTGCTGGTTCAAATATCGAAGATGATGATACTATCGACGATGTCATGCAAAATAAACGTTTTAAATATTAAACCACGTTTAACCTATAATTGATTACGGATTCGTACTTTGTCATGTGCACCACTAGATGGCACACATAGCCCAGTTAATAATACAAGGTAGCACCTTTTCCTGTTTCCTTTGCTGGTTCAAAGTTTCCCAGTCAGCGCAAAAATGCGATCTGTTGAGGTACATTCAACCTGTGTGGTTACCACTCCTTTCTCTGTGGTGGTTTTGCATTAAGATAACCCAATTCCCATAGTAACCATAGTTGAGAGTTCACAGTCACTTTTCACATATCTGCACTCATCACAGCCCTGGTTATTCTATGTTTGTTTTTTATTTGATCATTTATTATTAATTTATGAATTAATAAACGTAACTAATTACCATTATCAAAATCGTAACCTATTGACTGAACCACACATCTTAAACCTTGAATTATTTAATCATCATGCCAAGAATTTCCCACGACGACGGCCTATAGCCAGTAAGTCTGTTTCATAAGTCAATCATGGCAAAACTCTTCCATTTTGTTTATTTACATTAACTGTTTTATATTATTCAGCAGATTACATTCTAACCTTCCTTTTATGTTTAGGGATACTTTAAGCTCAGGAACGAAGCAAACTGAAACTGTATCGGAAAAATAATTACAAGATTTGTTACAGCGGGTCCAGCTTCCTGCGCTTGTAGTACTGTGAGCAACCACTAGGTATCCACACTTGCTCCTGCTCCTTCTCGATCTCAGAGAGAAAGTTTTCCGTGGAGGGATGGAGGTGATTACCCTCCGCTAGCACAGGGAAGGGCCTGAGCCTTGAAACTGCAGAGAAACTTGAAGAGGCAAGGGGGGGGGGAGGAGAGTAAGGATTGATATAACAAGAACCGATCTCTCAGCGCGCAGAACGCTTTTCTCACTGAAAGCCTTTGAACGATTGAACGGGAGCGGGCTTTCCATTCATCTCGTGTTTTTTAACTTCGAATTTTAATGTCATTGGCCGCTGTGAGTTTTGTAAAAGTTTTTTAATACAGTTTTCATATAAGTGAATTACGGACGAACGGGACATCGCATCGTTGCAGTCCATCAGACCAGAGCTTTGCGAGACTTCTGAGTTGGGAAATTGTTATCCCAAACCACTGAATGACATTTCTCGGTTGGTTGATATCTTAACGGACTGATAACGTTGTAGATATTTAATACCTCCTGAGTTGGTGTGGAATTTTAATCATATCAGTGGGAGTTCTCAAATGCAAAAGTATACATATGAGAAAGCAATGGCTCAAGAGACAAGAAACGGAGGAACATCAACGTTAAATAACAACAATGGCAATGACAGCAACAAGAGAAAACTCTTAATAGGGCTGGATCTCTTCTGTCTACTTCTTGGTAAGTTGTTGTGTTTTTTCTTTATTAAAAACAGGTCTTAAGCTATTAACTTAATTTTGTACAGCACTTATTTTTTTCAATCACCAATTGCCTGATAACGATTAAAGTCAGGTATTCTAATATGTTTAACATTTATAATGTAATAAAATAATAAAAATATTTATAATGAGGATAATAATAATAATAGATTTGAATAAACTGGATATCTTTAACCAATAAGATTGGTATTGGTATTGTTATCAGTGAAGACAGAACACCGTTGGCAGCCCTTATCACGCACGGCCAACACAACACCCGTTGCATGAGGAGCGGGAAACACAAAAACATTGAGCTTATTAGGACAGTGTTTGAAATGTGAATTAATTGTTGCTGTTATCTACATAACACATAAACATCACCACGTTTTAAAAAAAATGACAGCATTAACTTCAACATTCTATTAAAATTCTAAGAACATCACTTGTAAGCTGAATTTGAAATAATATACAAAAGTGGAGATTTTGAAACTTCCTGAACATCACGAGGTCCTGTCATCTTGCTCCTCCATTCCTCATGTCCACCAGCCTACCCCGGGGACAAGTGTTTTGAAGTCCTGCAACATGCCCATTTTACTGCCCTTTAAATAGCCCGTGACCCCCTCCTGTGCCCTCATGACCCCATTCCCCTGTAACACACTAGGTGCCTTTCCATGTACAGCTGTAGATACTGAATATATACCATGATAAACAAAGTGACCTAAGTGGTGACATGCCTTTTCCATGTACACTGTGACTGATTTTATTTGAAAAGTCACTTTTGTTTTGCGTGTAGAAGTTTGTTTTGGAAGAGTTTGTTATTCTGTGAGTGTCCTATCAGACTCGCTGTGTGAACATCATTGTTTTTTTTAACTGTTTGTGTGTCTATGAAATCTAAATTGTGTGGCTCTTGGCACTGTAGTCCTGGCAAACCCAACAGCCATCCGTTTCTCTCCCTCTCCTTTTCTCTCTCTCTCTCCCTCTCCTTTTCTCTCTCTCTCCCTCTCCTTTTCTCTCTCCCTCTCCCCCCTCTGAGAGAGGGATTAGGGGAGTCAAGCCCAACATTACACATTCTCTCCCAGACCCTTGCAGAAAATCCCTCGCTCGCCAGATGCCCCCAATCACTCCACATCAAATCGCCTTTCCCTGTGACCCCTTCCTCTCTCTCTCTCTCTCTCTCTCTCTCTCTCTCTCTCTCTCTCTCTCTCTCTCTCTCTCTCTCTCTCTCTCTCTCGTTCTCCTGTCTCTGTTCGGGGGAATGCATGGAATAATTGCTTAAGCATGTGTTGTGGTAGGGGAATGCTCTCCAAGAAGAAAGGGGCAGAGAGGGAGGGAGAGAGAGGGAGAGAGATAAAAGGGGAACCAATGGCTGACCGGGAGACAAGGAAGCAGGTGGCAGCCACAAGAGCAGTGTGAAGCAGCTGTAAATAAAACCGCTCTAAATGTGTTGCCACAATGATCAATCGATCAGGCAAAGCGCAACAGCAGTGAGATTTGTTGTGAGGCTGCTTAATGCGACTCATAAAACAGTATGTGTGAAAGCTGCCATGCAGACACGGTTTTCCAGTGGGTTTATAGAAGCCTGCCTTTTCAGAAAACGTACAAAAGAGATGCTGTTTCATCTGCTCGTATACAAGAAATGCAACCCAGCTTTGAGTCCATGTGGAGCAAATTTCCTGCAGAAACCATCTTCCTCCACTGGTAAAGTTGCAGTCTGCTTGTCAAAGAGAACACAAAGCTACACACACACACACACACACACACACACACACACACACACACGCACACACACACACAATGAAAAACAAATAGTCGTACAAAATCTCTTTTTGTTATGCTAAGCACAGACTGGGTGCTTGCTGCTGATTGGTTGCCCCGCTTTAGCTGTTTCGGGGTGAAAGCACAGGGGTGAAAAGGGGAGTGGGAGAAAAAAGGGCAGAGAGAGGGGTGGGGGGAGTATCAGAGGGATGCCTTAAGGGGGCAAGGGTTTGCGGAGGACTTAAAAAATGCACGGTTTTGAATGTGTTAATGTGCGTGTTCGGAGAGAGAGTGTGATACAGATGGGCTACACTATTTAGACAGAATTACTGCACACATAAATATGCCATTATCCAAGAGGAGACGAACCATCTGCCAGCTGGTAGTGATACTCCATCCGACACACACACACACACACACACACAGAGAGAGAGAGAGAGGGAGACACATACAGCACAGCATAAACATCCCATTATGGGATAGAGTGAACTTTGACCTTAATTAAAGGATTTGTCTCTCCGTCCCAGTTCATCCAGTGTTCCCAGTAAGATAGGCTAGCGATAGATAGCGTGCTAACTATGAATACTGGAGGTAGGCTGTATGTACACAAACACATACAAACATATACACACACACACACGTACATGCACAGCAGTAGAAGCACAAAACTAGAGAATCACTCTGCAAAAAGAATGCAGCCACCACAGTAATTTGGCAACGCGACACATCAACAGCCTCTGTCGATTAGTGTTTGGCTGACATCTCACTTTGCCTAAGTAGCGGAGAGGATTTAGAGAAGTTGGAACTCAACAAAAGCACAAACAGCATAAACACATGAACCAGACAGAACACCATTATCTCCTGACCACATCTTTCTCTCACTATCACTCCCACGCTCACTATGCATAATTCATAATGCGTACACAAACACACACACACACACGTACATATACACACACACATACACACAAACACACATACACACACACACACACACACACACACACACACACACACACACACACACACAATGTGTGCAATGTTTAAGTGTATAAAAACCATGCTTACCAAAGCAGCTCTCACCTAAGCCCTGATTATACACACAGTGGTGGAAGTTGTGTGTGTGTGTGTGTGTGTGTGTTTGTTTGTGTTTGGGAGAGGGAAGAAGGATAAGAAGAAAAAGCTGTTCTTGGAGGCGTTTCAAGATTTGAAATGTTGGGTCTCTTTACAAAACATGCCCTCTGGCTCGCCACAGCGTCAAGAAGACTGGTGGGAAGAACAGCGAGATGCCTTGACGTTTTCAACCCTGTCACACCATGCACTGAGGCTGAGCATTCATCCTGATCTCACACTCCTCAATGTGTTCAATTCTGTGGGAGACGCTCTGGTGTGTGTGTGTGCGTGTGTGTGTGTGTGTGTGTGTGTGTGTGTGTGTGTGCGTTCGTGTGTGTGTGCGTGTGTGTGTGTGTGTGTGTGTGTGTGTGTAGCAGATGACGTGCGTTTCCATAGGAGGATATGATTATTATCATACCACCAGTCCACGGGGAGTCCACTTCCACTAAAGCCCCTGTGTGCATTAACCCTGTATGGCCCTCCAGCTCCTCCCTGGCTCCCCATTAGGTCTTCTAGTATTACAGCGTCAGTCACACTGAGCCCCATTAAAGGCTGGCCCTGTTTAACCTCTTCCTCCCCGGCCACCTCACCCGGGCCCACTCCGAAAAGGCTTTCTAGAATTTCTCACAT
>JAPMUY010007269.1:97500-110000 GCA_026901105.3 Galaxias olidus
GTAGGTATAGTGTGTGTGTTCAGTTTAAATCCCACAGGTAGTTATAGCGAGATGAAAAGTATAGTATTATAAGAAAAGGACTGTCGTGTGGTGCCAATAGACTACGTACACAAAACCAATGACAAGAGGAGTCCTTAACTGAACAGTTTAGGAGCCCCGGGGCTGGCTGGGTAGTGGAGTCCACAAATACATCCCCTGCCAGCATTCAAAGGGAGAGGTGTGTGTGTGCTGCTGAAAGAGAAAGAAAGCCAAACCCTTTATCCCTCCATCTCTAAATGGGCCTTGACTCTTTCATCTGGTGACTGGAGCGGACCACAGGAGACATGAGGGCCAAACACACACACACACACACAGACATGGAGGCCTGGATGTGTGTAACGTTACACAGCCCAGACCCTGTTCCAATCAGGGTTAGGGGGACAGGCACAACAGGAAGTACAGTCCCACTCTGGCCTGCCACTTCCCGTCACACAACGTGACCCACGTCTCGCCACGCGATGCGACAAAGGTCGGGGGTCGCGCTCAAACAGGAAGCAGCTGTCGGAGAGAAAGAAAGAGCGGTCCCCTTTTTGAATGGGGTCTCTGCATGGGTAGTAGGCTCATGGTCAGGGTGAGCAGGAGCTGGGTCAATAGATACAGTATAGGGTGGGGGGTCAACGACCTCCTTACTGTCGCCCTTTGCTTGATCAAACACACGCTGGGTCCATAGTTGAGCTGAGCTGACATTGAGTGTGGAATATTGAGAAAGCATCAGGCCCGGGGGCCCCAATAGAAGCAGGAAGTGTTCCTTTATTGGCACGCGACGCTCAGGTCTATATGTCTATATTAAAAAGTATCTGACAGTCTCAGAGCTTTGAGTCCATGCCAAAGTGAAGCAGAGGCGCTCCACGTCTTCTATTACCAGGTCATGCACGCCTGTCAGAGCTCGACAAGTCTTTTTATATTCATCAGAAGTTCATGTGGTCGGTAAATCTCACGTGTGGGCCCTGAGAAACAGCGTTGGCTAATACCTCAGCGGCCTGTTCTTTCATGCTATCATTTCCTGTATGACTCAGCTCCCTTAAGGGTACACACACACACACACACACACACACACACACACACACTAAGAGTCCTAGTGTGCTGGCTGGGTGTGCTCCTCCTTACAATATTGTATTACAGTATTACACCTACGTTTGGAACTGTCGCTAGCACAAACACACACAACTTCATACAAACATGCACGCACCCCACGGTGTTCTGAGAAGCCTACTGCTTTGAAAGGTTCCTCTGGATTGTTTCCAGTAGAACAGCATTAAGGAGCCCACCCCTCCCCCTTTCCCCTCCTGTTGCTGAGTCGACATTTCCCAACACAATGGGTTATAGCATCATGGGAGAATGTGTGTATGTGTGTGTGTGTGTGTGTGTGTGTGTGTGTGTGTGTGTGTGTGTGTGTGTGTGTGTGTGTGTGTGTGTTTGTGAGCGCGCAATGTGTCATGTCTGAGACAAAGGACGCTGTGATAAGGCCTCAGCCATCGCCGGGGTCGAGGGTCTAAGGTCAGAGGTGGGCGAAATGTGTCACTTTGGAATGTGTCCAGGCCGAGGGAAATGTCTGGATGGTATCCTGTGATCCCAGCGTGGATCGAAGGCTCCATACGATATCCTCCACCGCTGTGCTCAAAACACCCACCCGCACGTGTTAAAGAAGGACTCTCACATTGACACACAGGCTTTCGGATTCATTCCTCAACACTCATGAGACAACGGAGGCCAGCTGACCAACCTACGCTGTCTGTCTGCAGTAGGGCTGAGCCAGAGCCTGGGATGGGCACTGAGGCATGTCATCTCCCGGTCAAAGGTCTCCAGTGAAGGTCACTGAAGGTCAGCGAAGGTCACGGTCCCAGCGAGGAGTATTGCCTGCCCTTATCTCGGCATCGCTTCAGCGGTCAGAGAGAGGGCCGGTGGGCCCGCACAAAGAGGGGGTTTGTTAAGCCCGCCCTGGGAGAGAGCCGTAACTCCGTCCGCCGTGGTAGTGTGTTTTATGGGAGAAGGCGCCAGGCTAAGGCAGGCTGGTGGAGACTCTCCCACGGGACCTACAGTGTGTGATAGCTTCTCCTCTCAGCTCTGCCTTCCTGCCGGGCTGGCACAGGCCCCTCCAACCCTCCCTAGCCTGGCAGCCAGGAAGGAAAGGCCGCCCTCTTCCTCGCTCTCTGTGTGTGTGTGTGTGTGTGTGTGTGTGTGTGTGTGTGTGTGTGTGTGTGTCCTTAGAGCCATGGTTTGTATGGGGCCAGGAATGGCACAGGGCCGACTACAGACACCCCCCTCACCCCCCCCCCTCCCCCCTTCCACACACACACACACCCGTAGCATCACTGATGATCCATACAAATTCCATGGCCCAATTTACAGCCCACCCTTTCCCAGTTTCCTGTTAAGACCTGCGATGTCATCGAGACCATCGAGGGGGGGGGGGGGGCGGCGTCTGACTCTCTTCCCCCTCCCACGCTGCTCGGAGTGAGTGACCTCAGACGGTCGGCAGAGCGAGCGAGCGGGAAGCAGCAACGGGCAGGAACGCGTTTGAAATAAAAGATTATGATGAGGTTAGGGAGATGACAAACGAGGAGGAAGGCGGTCATGGCGTCTCGAGATCAGATGTAGTCTCCGGACTGTTTTGACAGGGTGAGCTGTGCTGAGGTCACCGCCGACACGCTGATCGCTCACCGGCTCCGCCTGGCGTGGCGAGCGTGCCAGGAGGAGAGGGCTGTTTGGCGGCCGTGCGCCCACGTGTGTCATAGCTGCTAACATCGGCCCCCGTCTGCACTGCGGTGGGATATGAGATGAATACACAGGGCCCCAGGGCACGTCCGTATCAGATGTTTTCTTTTCCACTTTCAAGCTGTTTGTGTTGCTTCCACACTCCTCCTTGCCTCTGAGTTGTTCTGTCTGTGTGTGTGTGTTCCTGTCTAAGGCTCTTTCTCTCTCTCTGTGTCGCAGGTGTTCTACGTGTCGGACCTGTTCAAGCCCCGCGTGAAGGCCGCCACCCCGCCCCCCTCCCCCGTCAAGAAGGAGCTGCTGCCCTCCGCCGACATCATCGAGAGGAACAACCACCACAACATGGTGTGAGACCGGGGTGGGGGGGCCGGGGGCGGGAGGGGAGGGGGGGCGTGCCCGTGGCCGAGGAGCCCGTCCCAGAGCTGCCTCGCCTCCCATCGGACAGTAGAATGTAGGGACAAGAGACTGCGGGCGCGTCTCAAAATGGCCGTACCTCCTTCCCCATGTCGTGCCCTGGTGGCAGCGCACCGCATGCGGAACAGGGCGTCGACTTTGAGGTCTCCGCCGGGAAACCAGAGTCCACTCTCACTATCCAGACAACTCATGATTTTACTTTTAACACGCTAACTACTATTTACCATTCGGAAGGCACCTCGGAGAGACAGAGACAACAATTGGAAAGGGATCAGATAAAAAGTTCCCCAGAGGGAACGATGTGTAGAAACAGAGCTGAGAGTCAGGAGGGGTTGGGATGGAAGACACCCGCCATCTCGCCGAGCGACGAACGCTTTGTGACCACAAAGGGAAAGGAAAACAAACACACACGTGAAGAAAAAAATGAAGTGAGTGAATGAATGAATGAGTGAAAGACTGAAGGAGAGAAAGACGAAGTCCGTTCAGAGGTGGGGGGGGGAGGGGGGGGGGCGGGGGGTGTAAGAAGGAGACGGGTGATACTCCCCCTCTAGCTCCTCGGGGGCCTTGTAGGACAAACAACTTCCTTAGCTATGGGAACGACATTACTGCAATATTACTGGCAGCATAGATATATTAACAGTATAGAAGATTAAAGATATATAACTTATAGCACTCTTTTTTTTTTTTATCCATTGATCATTGTTACCACTCGCTCCCTGAGGGGCCTAGCTAGGACGGAGGCTGTTGACGCTGATGTCTAGGAGAAAACCCAGAGGAGAAGCCTGGCGTTGCCTTTGGCCTACCCAGAGAGCACTAGCGACCAGTCGGGACGTTGCCCACGCTCATCAATCCGGTGGCTCTACCTTTAGGCCCTGAACCCCTGTCGTGCTCACACGCCTTAACACACATCCTTTGACCACTAAACTCAAACCAGAGAGGGGCGTGGCCTTCACGTAGTCCGGCGTCACCGTCGCCTCCTCTGGTTCAGTGCCTCCTCCAGCCTGTTGTAGCTAGCCATCAGTGCAGCCTAAACCCGGGATGTTGCATTTCTATGGGATTAGAAATATAAAAAAAGGGGGTGGGGGGGGGGGGTGTATTAGTATATTTTGTGGCGGAAAGGAGTGGATTGTGCGGCCTATTTACACCTGCGTTAAGGCTGTGGCTGTGCCATGCCACTTCCTGGTGTCAGGGCTGTTTGATTGGCTCCCTTGCTGCAGAGAATGGGAAGGGGTGGGCAGTGAAGGGGGGGGTTTGGTCTGTCACCATGGAAAGCAGGTGTTGATTGACAGCTAAGCTGGCACATTAATTTGGGATGAAATGGGCCCTTTCCGCTGGCAGGGAGGGGCTCTCACGAACCCATTCACATATTGGCAATGTGCGTGTCTGTGTGAGTGTAGGTATATACCCTGTGTTTTCATGTGCCAGTGTGTGCGAACTGTGTGTTTGTATCCTGTGACTGTGTGTGTGTGTGTGTGTGTGTGTGTGTGTGTGTGTGTGTGTGTGTGTGTGTGTGTGTGTGTGTGTGTGTATGTCTGTGTGTGTGTTTGATTGTTGTGTCCTGTGAAAAAATAAACACTGGTAGTGTGTTTGTGTGTGTGTATTAAAAGACCCCCTCACACACACCATCGATTGTGCCAAGTATGTATGTGTGTGTTTGTGTGTGCGTGTGTGTGTGCGTGCGTGCGTGCGTGCGTGCGTGCGTGCGTGCGTGAGTGCCACTGTGAGTGTGTCAGAGAGGGAGGCCAGTGGCAGATGGAGGTTTCCCTTGTCAGGGGAACGTTTTTAAAAACTGTGGATCTATTGTCTTTTGTTTATTTTTGTTTTGTTTTGTTTTTATCTGCTCTGATGCATCTTTCACCTTTTATGTGTAAAGGTTGTCCAGTAGTTGTACAGTACCAGGGCAGAAGCCTTTTTCTTTGACAGTCTACTCACACACCAATCTTACTACAACACAACCCACCACGTTGCACACCCTTTCTCCTCGTATAGTCCGTCCTATCATTTTACATCAAGACGTTTCACTCTCTCTTTTTTTTTATAAATATATGAATAATGTATAGATCACTGAAATTAACTCTGTAAAATATTGTTTCTGAACATGATTAGATATATCCACTATGATAACAGACCTGTGTTATTTACAAACTGCTGCTTCAAAAGCATCGATTGACAATTTTTTTGTATTTAGATAACTAGAATATTGTAGATGGTTATAGTAGGTTTTTAATCCGCATTCAAAAAGTACACCCACAATTGTATTAAAATTCACTATTAGTATTTTTGTATTGTCTGATTTTTGTACAAAATAAATATTAGCAACTTTTTTCTGCTATATGTACTTAGCTCTAATACATGTGCTTTTAAATAAAAAGCTTACTATGAATGTGAAGTAAGTCTGTTTATTTTTGGTTTGTTTTGCTTACTGTGTTTCTCTAAAAACAAACTGAAACACAACAAAATGTATAATTTCCCTCTACACCAGTAATTAGTCATGTTCAGTATTTATAGGGTTCATACAGGCTTTATAAACAAACAATACACACACTTTGAATTGGTCTCAGAGGAGTGGCTGACTTCACACTTTGGCAGTCACGAGCTAGACCAGAGAAACTGGTGTAAATTGTGTGTGTGTGTGTGTGTGTGTGTGTTTGTGTTTCTCAAAGAAAAAGGGAAAGTCAAGCTGGCATCATGGTTTGTGATTCTGGGAGAAACAGGCGAAGCCATTTTCTCCTCTGTAAAGTCTGTTTTTATCCCCGGAGAGGAAAGGCTTTGAGATGCAGTTAAAGTAACTCAAAGTAACAAAAACATAGCTCTAAAGACACAAATTGTTCTGATGTTACACACCCTTGGTACATTACCCAAATTACATTTTAATTCCATCTTAGTTTTGTAGTCATCGGCATATCAATCAACAATCGATGCTAGACATCTCCTTAAACCCAGGCTAAATATGGGGCCACCAGCAACAAGTTAACAGTTATTCCTTGTGCATGGTTCTATTCAAACCCTAATATTAGTGACTTTTAATAGAGTCTGCTCGATGATGTCATGCTCAGCGTTCCTCCCCAGAGCCTGACAGCATCCTATCTTTGATTGACACAGACATACTGTAGACATGGGTCTGGAGTCAGTTGTAAAGCCAGCTTCAGAGGTAGATTTAAGATGTCAGTGAAACTCAGACAGGCCTGGGATCAGTGGAGCGTGGCTGTAGTGGTAAAGAGGGCTGAGAGAGAGGACGAGAAAGCGAGAGGGAAGGAGAGAGAGAGAGTGAGAGGTACAGAGAGAGGGGGGAAAGGAGAGAAGGGAAAAAAGAGAGGTACAGAGAACCGGAGAAAAACAAGGAGAGAGGGGAAGATAGGTAGAGTGAGGAAGAGGGAAATAGATAGGCAAGAAGAAAGAGAGAGAGAGAGAGAGAGAGAGAGAGAGAGAGAGAGAGAGAGAGAGAGAGAGAGAGAGAGAGAGAGAGAGCATGTTGTGGTCTTGCTTGGCAGGAGGCGAGCTGGCACACGGTGGTCCTAGGGAGTCCAAGGAATTACATGGCACCTCACTCGGTGTTCTGCTTGTATAACGCTCTCACACACACTCTCACACACCAGCTAGTCCGGTCCCCTTACACACACACACACACACACACACACACACACACACACACTGCTTTCTTTGTCATCGTACATGAAAGGTCTGTTATTGTTCAGAAAACACAATGCAGGTCATTAAAGGACTGTATTCAAACTGCAGTTGAAAAAACGAACCATCACATGAATTGATAATGCCGGTCAACGTATGCCACTGTCATGCACTAATGCTGGGTAGTAAGGGGTCATTTGAGACGTGCTGTAGTGTGCCTCCTAGGAGACTATGTCTCAATATCAATTTCTTTTACGGATCTATTATTACATTACTACCTAACAAGGTAAAGGTTCCTGTGTAATGACGGTTTCAGGTCATGTTGAAGCTGACACAGACAGACAGTTAACCTGACTGAGTGAATACGTGGGGGGGGGGGGGGGGGGTGCAGGGATGCTCTTAGCTTACAGTACACTGTGTACTCCACATTGTTTTACAGAACATACTCTTCATCACTGCCTGGCTGTCAGAGTCATTGAAGAAGGACGTGGAATTGTTGCACAGATCCCTGTTCAGCCACTGCAGCTGCAGGAAATGTCCGTGAAGAAATGCTGGCGCGCCGGATTCTCTAAAAGACGGCCTTGAAGCTTTTTCCCATGCCACGTAGCAGCAGTTGTAGTGTGGGTCCCCAGGCATTGCCTACTGGCACTCACGATGTAAAAAGCATCATTGCACAAGAGTACTACTGTACCTGCCCCCGCTTTGGTGTGTGTGTGGCGAGTCCAGAGAGAGGAACCGAGAGGGGGAGAGGGGGAGAGGGAGGTAAACGCGTCTGAAAATGGGCCTCAATGAGGGAGGGTCTACAGCCTGGAGCTCAGAGGCTCTTTTCTCTGCAGCGCAACCCAGGGAAGGAGAGAGGCACCTGGGTCGAGGGGAAACGTGTTGGCTGGTCAGGGGTGGGGGGGATCTCTGACCTGTGCTTTTTACAGCACTCCGTGAAGGTGTGTGAAAGACAAACAGGGATTGGTCCTGACAGGAAGCAGCAGGAGGGTCTAGAGCAGCATCACTTCCTGTCCACTTCCCCCCTGCTCCTCTCCACTGTATTTGACAGACCGTCTCTAGGACAGTCAACACGTGGGCTGCAATCAGGCATATTTATTCAAACGGATGTGTAAATGGAGCAGCAATCAGACAACGAATCAGTCTGGGGTAGTATTAACCTAGTTCTGTTCTGTCTTGCATCCTCATTTTCATTGTCTGAATTCACTCCGTGATCACTTATTCAGCTTGTTCAGACAGACGTAGGCGTCGGGCGCTGAAGCATGGGATTATTGTTTTGGATTAATATAGATTTTTTGTTTCCGCTAGATTAGGGGGAAGCAGAGGATGTACCAGGGTGGGTGAAATAAAATCCTTTCACTTGGTCTCGGCTCGGAGGGTATTGGAGTCAGTCATGAATCCATTACGCATTGAATACCTAACAGAGAACATCCTGTTACACGTGACCAATAGGATGACAGGATTGACCTACTTGGTGTGTTCTTCTTGGATTATATATATATGTATTTTAATGAAGGTTCAATTTAATGAATATAAATTGTGAGACTAGCACCTAGGAACCGTCCAGAATACATTGCAGATCACAATAGGGATCAACACAGTTGGTGAGGCATGTTGTCTCCACACACGCTTAACACTACAGAAGCATCACAAGTCGAAACCACAAACAGCACTTTCACCTAGATAGCCGGCACAGAGCATTCTTCCATGGTCAAAGGGATGTGTGTGGTATCCTGTTGGCTCTGAAATGGCGGTGGGCTGCATGGAAAGAGGGAGAGAGAAAGAGAGAGAGAGAGAGAGAGAGAGAGAGAGAGAGAGAGAGAGAGAGAGAGAGAGAGAGAGAGAGAGAGAGAGAGAGAGAGAGAGAGAGAGAGAGAGAGAGAGACATGGTGAGAGAGAGAGAGAGAGAGAGAGAGAGAGAGAGAGAGAGAGAGAGAGAGAGAGAGAGAGATGGAGAGAGAGAGACATGGTGAGAGAGAGAGGGGGGGGTTAGGATGGGGAGTTAATAAAGTTAGCAGATGTTGGTTGTACATTGGAGGAACAGGTGATTATGTCATCTTCATATAAATGGCTCCACTGTGTCCACCTAGACGAACACGCACCCACAAACGCACAAACACACAAACACACACACACACACACAAACACACAAACACACACACACACACACACACGCGCGCGGTGAGTGGCGTCTCCAAAGGTATTGTTTACTCTCTGGTCTAGATGCTCTCCTAGCCAACACTGCAGGCAGCCTTGGCCTTGTTCACGATTGTATCATTTAAGATTGAGTTTTCCATGATTTAAAGAGGGCTTATACCTCTGAGGGTGCCTCTGCTCCCCCCTCCTCCTCTCTCTTCAAGAAAAAAAAAAGAAAAGAAAAAAGAATTCACTGGAGGAGACGGCAGGTAATGAAGAGAGAATGAATTGACTTCAAAGAAGACTCGCACACATGCAGTGTTTTTCTCTGAAATAACCTGAGTAAAAAGCATGTCCCTGTACGCGCTCGCACGCACACCGTCACCTAGACTGACACAGACAGACGCTCACACATTCCCTCTCTGTGCTGCTCTGAACAGGCCTGTCTGAGTGAAGGCAGCATGGAGGAGCCCTGGTGGGAGCGAGTGAACTTTCACCTGTCCAGTTACTTTAGCTCGACACGGGGGGGCGGGGGGGGGGGGGGGGGAGAGATGGTGGGACGACAACGGGGGGGGGGGGGGGGGTTTACAGGTAATCAGGTTAGACCATGAGGCAAAAGCTGCCTCAGCCTGGGGGCATTACATAAATTAGGTTTGGCAAGCCTTGCTGTTTTTCCTTTCGTTCCCCCCCACCCCCCCTGCTCTTGCTTCCTTTTTTCTTTCCTTTTATCTTTCTTTTCTTTCTTTCTAGCTTTTTTCCATTCCTCCTTTCCTTTTTCTACCGTTCTTGCGTGTAATTGTCTTGATTTGATTCTCTGGTTTGGTTCGGCTCATGTCCACTCTTTCGCTCTGCTAGTCTTTCATAGCAGAGCTCTTAATTCAATTTTAAAGGAGGTGGAAGGAGGGGGGCTGCAGTTGAAACCCCCGGAGTTCATCCACTCACGCACACAGACACACATCGCTGCCTTCTGCCTGACCTGCAAACACGCTGTTCTCACGGCAGAGAAGAGGATCCCATGTCATGTGACGTCAGGCCTGCTGTACGATATCCCTGGCCCTACATGATGTGAGTGTGTGGGTGTCTGTTCAGTGTGCGTGTGTGTGTGTCTGTTCAGTGTGTGTGCTCGTTCAGCGTGTGTGCGCTTGTTCAGTGTGCGTGTGTGTGTGTGCGTGTGTGTGTGCGTGTGCGTGCGTGTGTGTGTGTGTGTGTGTGGTGAGTGTCTGTGGTGTCATGGAGCAGGGAGCCAGCTCTGACCTCAGCCCGCAGGCCTCCAGCCCAGCTCGGGGACCACACATCCAGCCAGGATATGACTCCAAACACCCCGGCCGTCCAACATGCCTGGCTCATTGCTCCTCCTCATCCAGACTGCCCTGTGCTGTAACGTGTGTTCTGACCCTGGCTGACGGTGAGGTATGCTGAGTCTGCTGAGTGTTGAGTCCTGGGGCAGAGATCATAGTTTGGGAAACTCTGTGGTTTAGTCATGGGAAAGTAGACAGCCAGCGGCAATAGATCAGGCAATCTGAATCTGATCTGTTGCCTCTTGTAAAACTGCAAAAACTCGGCTTGCATCACCTTGTGTTGTGACCGTGTGTGTGTGTGTGTGTGTGTGTGTGTGTGTGTGTGTGTGTGTGTGTGTGTGTGTGTGTGTGTGTGTGTGTGTGTGTGTGTGTGTGTGTGTGTGTGTGTGTGTGTGTGTGTGTGTGCGTATGTGTGTGTAAAAACAAACTTTGGATTTACAAACCCCGGCTTATCCGAGGTATCTTTTAAAAGGACATCTTGCTCCACACACCAACACATAAACACACAAACACACACAGCAAACAGAGACGCGTGCACACACACACACACACACACACACACCTCTGGTTTGTGTCATGTGCCGTGGTGAGCCGTTCCAGGTCAGCAGGGGTCTACGTGGCTGGCTGCAGTCACACTGGGATGTGTCACTACTGACATGCTGCCCCCATCCCCTCCCCCCACCTCCCCTCTCAAGCCCCAAACCCAAAGACAGGCCTGGAGGAGGGAGAGAGGGAGGAAAGGGAGACATGGAGGAGGGAGAGAGGGAGGGAGAGGAGGAGGAGGAGAGAGGAGACGTGGAGACGTGGAGGAGGGAAGGTCAGCGGGGGGGGGGGGGGGGGGGGGTGCAGAACGGTGACACAAAATACCAGGAAAACTTAGAGATTGTGGACGAAAGAGACAAAAAGAAATGGAGAGGGAGAAGGAGAGAGAGAGAGGGGGGAGGGTCTCCATGATGGATTTCACGCTCCTTCTCAGCTTGATCCCCGAGTAACCCCCCGTGTTCTGCCTGTTGATTTTCCCAGAACACACCGTCCATTCCCACTCTGTGTGTGTGTGTGTGTGTGTGTGTGTGTGTGTGTGTGTGTGTGTGTTCGCTCTTTACAGCTCAGAGGTCAACCTCCTGACCGCGTGTCTCGCTCACACACGGTCGATTTACAGGAAACCAGCCACACACATACTCTGGACACTTTCAATATACTCGTCAGCCACGTAACACACACACACACACACGGCGGAAACTTTCACTAGCCCCAGAACCCTCCCTACCCCCCACCCTCCTTTCATCTTCACAGACCCCCCTCCCTGCCTCAGACAATAGTGAGCGGGGGTCCGGGGCAGTGTAGAGCCCTGCTTCCCAGCTGCCGTCTCCCTCTGGTATCCTGCTAGGAGAGAGGCTACAGGAGCACTGGGTCTGCTCTGAGGAGCTCACACACCCACTGCAGGTTTGGAGCTCCTCTAGGAGAGAGGCTACAGGAGCACTGGGTCTGCTCTGAGGAGCTCACACACCCACTGCAGGTTTGGAGCTCCTCTAGGAGAGAGGCTACAGGAGCACTGGGTCTGCTCTGAGGAGCTCACACACACACTGCAGGTTTGGAGCTCCTCTAGGAGAGAGGCTACAGGAGCACTGGGTCTGCTCTGAGGCAGACTTTCATTCTACGTGAGTTCTTCATGAGCTCACCAACTCAAAGGGCTCTCCGTGTGTGTGTGTGTGTGTGTGTGTGTGTGTGCGCGCGTGTGTGTGTGTGTGTGTGTGTGTGTGTGTGTGTGTGTGTGTGTGTGTGTGTGTGTGTGTGTGTGTGTCGATCTGACTGCACGTGACGTTAGCAAAGAGCTTTTTGCCTTCACCGTCGAGGCTGGCATTCTCCCAGCCACTAGTCACCAGCAGACCTCTGGTTCTGATGAAAGCTATTCCAGCGGGGAGTCGGCGCCCTGAGAACTCCGTCGCTCCGTGCCAGGCACCAGCGTCACGGAGGTGAGTCATATGGAGTCCCGCACTCCCATCAGGATCACTGGCAGCCCGCCGTCACACACCGGAACGTCAGTCCTCACGTCAGAGGGGGGGGCTCCGCACGTCCACCCTCCCGCTTGGAGAGGAAAGCTGCTCCCTGGGGAGAGGGGAGGGACGCGGGGGAGGATGGGGGGGGGGGGTCGGGGGGGGGGGGGGGGGGGGGGGGTCGGGGGGGCTCAGGTTGTGGAGCCCGTGAAACCAGGAGAGATGTGTCGGTTTTACGAGGTGGGCCTGATCTCTCTCCCTCTCCCCCCCTGTTTTCTCT
>JAPMUY010007269.1:115000-117500 GCA_026901105.3 Galaxias olidus
CTTCAAAGGGAGCAGAGTGGGCTTATTACAGAGAACGTCACGTCCTGGCCTGCGTCCAGTCTCCCACCAAACAACTCGGATGGAGCTGCACATCACTAGGAGTGGTCAAGGACACGGTGTCTGTTTGTGGGTGTGTATGGGCATGTTTCTCTCTCTCTCTGAGGGAGATTGGGAGGCTGTCTTTGGTAAATATTAAGAAGGTGGGTGCGGGGAGTTTTTGGGGAGAACCTGAGGCATTCCAGTGGTGTGACAGAATAGTGTGTGTGGGGGGGGGGGGGGGGCCTTCCGAAAGACATCGCTCACTGCTCCCACCTCGTCTCTGAATCTCGTGAAGACCTTGGAGCGTTTTAGGTTGGTTTAGGTCACGGATGCACTTGCTGACATGAGGGGAGGCTGCAACCAATACTTTGTTCAAAACACGATCCAACAAACAACACACACACACACACACACACACACACACACAGTGGAGTGGTACTAGCGTTAATGAGCGTGGAGTGGTACTTGCGTTAATGAATACTAAACCTCCTAACTTCCCTGAAAACAAACTTCCTGCCAGCAATGAATTCACACTCATAGCCCCCGTCTCTTCCTCTAGAGGAGCCATCGCCAAACCCTTCTTACAATACACCACCACCCATAAACACCCCCCCAACTCCCATTATTTCTGTCCATTTCCAACGAGCACGTATACTCCACCTAGGTACAGTTACATAGAAAGCCTTTAAGGCTCCCGTGTGTAGCTGTAAAGTGGTTTGGGGGGGTGGGGGTGGGGGAGTGGGGGGCAGTGGTGCCCTGACCCCATGGTTGATGTTAGTGTATCAAGCTACCCCTCTAGTAGGTCTGGGAAATCACTCAGAGGCTAATGGCCTTAGCGTGCTACTGCCCTCTATGCTAACGTGTAACACTAGTACACACACTTTGACTCCTTTTACAGCTCTTAACAGGGCCGGGCGTTTGGTACGCCAGCTGCTGTTAAGGCCATCTGCTCGGCGTGCTTGTACAATTCGACTACAGCCCTCCATCTTGGGTTTCTTCCATTCGCTGCCCATTAGCTTGAGGTGAAATTCAGCAGGCTGACTAAATGGATGTGCCGATCCTGGTTAGCCAATCGCTGACCTGCTCCCGGGATCCTATTGGCTATGGCTGGTGATCTCTTCGGTCTGGTGGACTCGGATTGGAGGACAATGCACTGGTGAGATTAGGCCAGGCTCCGTGTGGTTCATCGTGTCAATGCTGAACCAATGCAGAAATAAAAAAGCCGTAGGTTTCAGATCACAAGAGATTTTAAAAAGTCCCCGTTCCTCAGAAATTACACGGACGTGATAAATTGAGTGGTCAATAAAATCATATTTTTCATTCAAGACCGGACTAACTATCTGTAGTTTCTATTTACAGATTAGAGCATAACAGGGAGGAGTTCTGGCTGGAGGAGTACAGTCTAGTTAGTTTCTAGTTAGTATAGTTTCTTGAGCCATGCTCAGAGAGAATGTCTTAATTCGAATAGCCCTCTTTCTCCAGTTATCTCTCTATGAGTCTCTATCTCTGTGACCTCTCACCTCAGCCCGGGCAGGGGTCAAAGGTTACAAGGGCAAAAATGCTTTTCTTTCTCCTCAAGCACCATAAATTTAAAGTTTACTCTTAGTGTATCTTGTCCGTAATGAAATACTACACAAATGAATAAGCATGAATGCAATTCTCTCTCTCTTTTGTTTTTCTGTTCTCTGAGTTGTTTTAGCTGGCGTAGACTTCTGACACTCTGAAATGGAAAAGCAAGGCGGGGAACGCTCTCTGCAGCCAAGCTCCACCTTCACGTCAACAAAGAGCAAATCTAGGACACTTCACAATGCTTCCTTTTGGGATGTTTGCAAGCCACACACACACACACACACACACACACACACACCTACAAACACACACACACACACACGCGCACACTCCCAGTCAAACCTTCAAACTTCCCCACATACATGCTGGGGCTCCTTCGATATATGTGTCCATGTAGGGCTGAAATATGTGAGGTGAACTGTAGAGGTGAGGGATCATTTATCCAAAACACATGCTGTGCTATTGAGCCTGACAGCAGGCCTTCTCTGTCCCCCTCTCTCCCTCTCTCTCCCCCTCTCTCCCCCTCGCTCCCCCTTTCCCTCCGTCCCACCTTCCTCTCGTCCTACTTGTTCTCGGCTCACCCCTGCTCACCCCTGCTCACCCCGCTCCACACCACTTGTTTTTCTGTCTCCCTCAGAGTGACTTTAAGCCGCGCACCCTCTCCTCCCCCTCTCCTATCTCCCCCCCCCCTCCTCCTCTTCTCTGTCTCTGCTTCTCTCCCCCCTTTCTCCGTCTGGGAGTGCAAGGCCTGCGTGGTAAAGTCCAGGCCAGCTTGACTCGCAGCCTTCCCATTCCTTTCTCCCGCTCTGTCTCCGTCTCTTTTCTCTCGTTCTTTTCTTTCTCCGCGCCTCCCTCTCTCTCGCTCTCTCTCGTTCTCTCTCCCTCTCTTCGT
>JAPMUY010007269.1:120000-135000 GCA_026901105.3 Galaxias olidus
CACACGCACACCCTGCTCTCACCGCCTCCCGCTTGGCCTCTCCATCCCATTTGGTAATAAAGAATCCCATTTCCTGGGGAAAAAGGGAGGGAGGGAAAGCAGGGAGAGAGATAAAGAGTGATAGATGAATGAACCCGCCATTAACAGGTACGCTGCCGCCGCGTGGAAGAGGAGGTTTGCTTCATAACGGGCGAGCAGCCATGACTGAGGAGGAGGAGGAGGAGGAGGAGGAGGAGGAGGGAGCGAGGAGGAGGAGGAAGAGGAGGAGGAGGAGGAGGGCGAGGGATCGAGAAGGAAAGGAGGTGCGGATGTAAACGGCGTGGGTCACAGAGAGACAGAACAGAACGGAGACGCAATAGAGAGAACAGAACTGTGTGTGTGTGTGTGGGGGGGGGTGAAAGAAGAGGGAAACGAGAAGAGAAACCAAACCAACCACGGGGGGGGACGGGGACGGGGACGAGGGGGACGGTGTGGGAGGAAGGATGCATGTGTGTGGGTGGCGAGGGGATGGAGGGATGAGGAGAGAGGAGTGTTAATCTAATCCTGAGGGGGTGGAGAGGAATATCAAATAAAGTTTGCTCCTCGGTGGATGTTCCATTCTCCATGTCATCCTGCGTGGGGAAACGTAGTTTCTTTACAATCCAATTAAAGATCGGGGGCATCGCTGTCGCTGTCGGAGTTTGCATGGGGCCAGGCGACCTCGTTGTCGTATGAGCGACCCCTGTCGCTGGTAAAGAGCTGAGGCAGAGACACCGAGAGAGAGAGAGCGAGAGAGTGAAAGAGAGAGAGAGAGAGAGAGCGATAGAGAGACGAGGACCCAAAGAGACACACACAGGAACTTTGTTTTATTTTAACTCATGACAGAAGACGTTCCGAGGCTCCGTGAGGGCAGAGGAAGCCATCACGCTTTCTTCCTGTCTCCGACAACCTGCTTCCTGTGTTCTAGGAAACGGGACACAAGCGCGTCATTATATTTAGCCACTGTCAAATGCCTGTTATTTTTGTAGCTCCGAGTATGTCTCCTGTATAAATCTAAATGGCCCTGGGAGTCTGATGCCAGGCCGTGACGCCTCTCGTACTCACCATTCATTCATGAAACCTGGGACCAGGCAGCAGGAGAGCTCTGCCAGGAAAGAGTCATAAGACAGACAGGTAGTCAGGCAGATAGACAAGCAGGCAGGCAGACAGGTAGTCAGGCAGACAGACAGGCAGGCAGGCAGGCAGGCAGGCAGACAGACAGACAGGCAGACAGACAGACAGTCAGACAGGTCGTCAGGCAGGCAGGCAGGCTGGCAGACAGATAGACAGACAGACACAGGCAGACAGAGACAGACAGACAGTAATCCCTGTCTGAGAGGTGTGTGTGCTGCCCAGCATACACACCACACTCCCACCACAGGGCCTAGCACTGACTCTCCACCCGCGCTCCTGTTGACCCAGCGCACACCCGCGCTCCTGTTGACCCAGCACACACTCTCACCCCCATGCCATGCCTGCAGACCCGTCCACACGCTGGGCTGTTGACCCAGCGCACACTCTCACCCCCATGCCATGCCTGCAGACCCGTCCACCCGCGCTCCTGTTGACCCAGCACACACTCTCACCCCCATGCCATGCCTGCAGACCCGTCCACACGCTGGGCTGTTCTAGCACTCACACACCACCCCCCCTCCCCCCACCCCCACGCGTCCACCCCCTGTTCTCAGGACCGCCGTTAATGCCAGGCTTTCACCATTCAGACAGACCAGGGAAAGGAACTCCAGCTGGTTGTTGTGTTTTGCCTCTCAAGGCCTGAACTGAATCTTAATCAAATCGGCGACAGTATGAAATCACACTCTATGGCCTCTTCATCCGAGTGATTTCTGGTGTTTCAGCGTGACGCCATGTGAACGTTTGCTGGCCAAAGAGAGGCTGGAGTTAAGCTATTGATGGGGACTTTATTGCTGTGGAATCTAATATAGACCTGACTGCAGGCCTGTCACTGTTCAAGCTCTGACTGATGCAGGCTGTACAACACACACACACACACACACACACACACACACACGCACGCATATATACACACACACACACATTCAGTGTCTTCTTAGACACATCTAAGTAGCTGTTTTTGGCAGGGTATGGGATCCAACACATATCAGAGTCCAAAGCCAGCCCGGGCCCGACCGGCTAGATGAGCATCGACGAGGGGAGGAGACCGGCAGGGCCTCTGAAGAGGCTTTAAGCGCCTCCAGGACCCCTGACTCTGGTTCGGCTAAGCGAAGTGGGCCGCCAAGGCCACACTAAACAATCCATCAATCATTCAATCAAACCAAAGATCAACATAAATGTCAACAGCCGCTTGAGCAGTGAGGCTCGGTGCAGGCGCAGAGAGACTGAGTTCGTTCACAGTTCTCTGGCTCAAACACACTTAGTGGGATAATACATCAACCTGGCAGTCCATTAGATTCCTCATAAAGTTGTTGGTTTACACCGAAAAACACTGGCAGCTTGCAGAGAGAAAGAAGGTTGTTTACGATGGCCAAAGAGGACGATCTGTGTGGAGAATCCAAAATGGAAGTGAGAATTGGAAGTAATTGTGCAGTATTAACCGGTAACAGGAATGCCGGTGGAGTTGGGTTTATTTTTTTATCTAGGATTATCTCATTTCCACAACAAAGAGAAGGGTTTTCTCTAACTTCAAACTACTGAACAAAGCATTTTACAGGTTAGAGGAACCACACACCCCCTCTAGTGGCGGGTCCTGGAACGACATGCTCAGTCCACATAAGCTTTCCACCTTGTACGCTAGTCTGCCTTGTTGGGAAGTTGCCTTGTTATGCATAATGATCTATTGAGTGAGATTATATGATGATGTTTATGAGTCTATTTAGAGGAAGTTCTAGTCTAGACCTTCCATTAAGAAGTATGGGGAACCAATACTGAAACTCGGCACCGAAAAACACACACACACACACACACACACACACACACACACACACACACACACACACACACACACACACACACACACACACACACACACACAAGAGTGGGAGAGAGAGAGATGTTTACTGCGAGAGCTCAAAGAGGTTCAAAATAGCGTGCTCACATTTTAAGACCACTATCATCTGTCGTGCTGCGCGGTTAGCCTTCATCGTGACCCCTGGTTCTGAGCCCGACACCCCCGGGGAGCTACAGGGGGGGGTGACTGTCCAGCCCGCCTTCTATCCCGTCTTCCCAGACCCCCGCTCTCTGATAGCATATCCCGCTCCGCTCAGGCACATCTTCACACACAGCCTCAAACCTATTCCACCTATTCCTATCCTCCCTAACCCCCTACAAACCCACCCCGCCACCACGCAAACACATGCTAGCGTAACACACACACACACACACACACACACACACACACACACACAGAGGGCATCAACTGAAAGTGCGGTCACTCATTATCAGAGTGAGGGGAAAGCTTGGGAGGATCCTCTGAGGAAGAAGAGGCCCGGTGAGGTCGCCATGGTGACAAGAGGTCTCCTTCCTTGGCACGGCGAGCTGGTGCGCCGCGGGCCGGGGCAGGTGAAGGACCGGCGCACCGCTGACTTCCTCTTCCTCTCGTCTGCATCTCTTCCTCAGGCGCAGGAAGCTTCCCAGGGTTTGTGGCTTCCTGATGGTGAGGCGCGTGCGTCGGGTGCTAGTGCACGGCACAGCTCTAAACGAGGGGCACGCTCGTCCCAGGGACACTGTGTGTGTTTGACGGTCCATGCATCAACGGCTGACTTCAAACGTGGTTCTGGGATTCTAAACGTATCTCCCAGGTTGCCTTCACAATAACACGCAACCGGGCACTATGCAAACACACACACACACAAACACACACACACACACACACACCCAGACACACAGGGACATACACACACATTCACACAGAGAGAGAGACATATACATGGTCACTCACGCCAACCAACATAGACACAAATATTTACCACTTCTCTCTTTTTCTCTCACATTCACTTCACCTTGTCCCTCTCTTCCCAGACTCGCACCGTTCCGGACAGGCCGCGGGAAGGGCCTGAGAGGGAGAGAGAGGATCTGCCGCGTCTGCCGCTGTGCATTCAGGGGAAAACAGCGCGAGTCCCTCCTCGAGCAAGTGTCCTCACCGCCTCCCCAAACAGCCCAGTCCCCGTCCCTCCCTCCGGCCAGCACCACACTGCATGAGGAGCTCCTCCAGGGGGCTTCTCAATAACGGCTCTGCTCACACACAGGCAGATCAGCACAGAGGTCACACAGAGAGACTGTGCTGGACTGACCTCTCCACTGCTGCCTCTGTTGACAGCCCGGTTAACCCCCTGGTCACAGAGGGACCACAGAGGGAGACACAGGGGGCCTGGTGTGTGGGTGGGGAGGGTGGGAGTTTGTGGATATGCATACCGTATTTGAACAGGAACACGGTTTCTCTCTCTCTGCCTCACAGTGTGATGACGCTGTCGAGAGATGGAGGCCAAGGATCTGTCTCCAATCAAGGTGACTCAGGCTCCTCAGAACCCCGTTCCAACAGTGTGTGTGCAGCATCGACGCGTCTTTGTGTGTGTGTGTGTGTGTGTGTGTGTGTGTGTGTGTGTGTGTGTGTGTGTGTGTGTGTGTGTGTGTGTGTGTGTGTGTGTGTGTATGTGTGTGTGTCCGTGTGTGAGGAGGTCTGTGTGTGTGTGTGTGTGTTTGTGTGTGTGTGTGTGTGTGTGTGTGTATCTGTGTGTGTGCGTCAGTGTGTGTGTGTGTGTATCTGTGTGTGTCCGTCTGTGCGGGCGCGCGAGCCCGATTAGCTCGGAGGTCTCGGAGGATCCCTGTTGTTTAGCGGAACGCCCTCGTCACATCGCTCCACATCGCTCCAGCATTCCCCTCTCCACATCGCTCCAGTCAAAATGCTCTAAGCAGACAGCCCTCCTGTCTCTGCTTTGTGGATCATTCCAGAAGCAGATGCTAGTTGTTTGTGTTGGTCTCCACTAAAGGGGGGGGGGGGTTGGTTTTCACACCCTGGAAGGTTGTTGGGGTCCATTGAAGCTGCCTCTCAGAATCTGACACGGTTCCATAAGTCTTAGTGGGAACATGTCTGCAGCAGGCGTTAGTGGGATGTGGGAAATCCTGTCAGGAGTCCTCTCTTGCCGCTGTTGTTTGGTAGTCAATGGCTTTGTCCCAGTAAAATGGACCTCCACTTGCGGCCTCGTCCCAGTTAGACTGACTCTCCCTACGCCTCAGCTCCAACATGTTAGGGAGAAAGCGGAGCCCAATGCGGTTCCACGCTGGTGTTTGCTTTCAACCAAAATCAGTTTTACGACAAAATTATATCTTTGATTTTCTGTTGCCTGCCAACCACCGTCTAAGGGGCAAAGTACTCCAGTATAAACAAGCTAAATCCTTTGGGAGGATGTTAGTGTGTGTGTGTGTGTGTGTGTGTGTGTGTGTGTGTGTGTGTGTGTGTGTGTGTGTGTGTGTGTGTGTGTGTGTGTGTGTGTGTGTGTGTGTGTGTGTGTGTGTGTGTGTGTGTGTGTTGGGGCGTCTGTCTACGAGACCGCTCACAAACACACAGCCACACTGTGTAAGCACACACATATTTTTTTTTGTGGGGTCTTTCATCAGGTCCCAAGGGGTTTCCCTCAAAGTGTGGACCCCCCCTGCCAGGGTCAAAGGTCGGGCCTTTGGGGAGCTGGATGGAGGTGGTCGACGTGACCGTCGCTGACAGGGATCGAATAAACAGCGGGGTTGACGGCCTGTCATTAACACCAAGGCCCCTGGTCTCCCTGAGGAGAGGTGAAGCGGGCAGCGCTAAGACCCCGCGGACAGGAAGAGCCGGACCCGGAGGCGCTAACATAAGAGGATGACGGAGTGGGTAGAAGAGAGAGATGGAAGCGGCCTGTGTTTTGGAGAGGAGCCTGGACGTATCCTAATGACGTGCCGCTGACGGAGGGACGGCGGAGGGGGCGCCGGGGAGACGTCTCCGACCGGCACCGCTCCTCCGGTGACGGACGAGCCGATCAGGGAACTCTGTGGGATGGGAACGTATGGATGGGGGTCCAGCCAATGCTCTCTCCCGCTCCCTACACTCCCAGAGCCCCCTGCCCTGGTCAGGCCTGACGAGGAACGTTGAGGCGGGAGGGAGAGGAAGAGAGAACATCCCATTCATCACATCTTCTGTTCTGCTGTGTAGTCCACAATGTCCCAGCCAGGCTACAGCGCTCACTCAGTTAACGTTCTCTCTCTCTTAAATATCTCTCTCTCCCTCTCTCTTCCTCTCTCTCTCTCTCTCTCTCTCTCTCTCTCTCTCTCTCTCTCTCTCTCTCTCTCTCTCTCTCTCTCTCACACACACACACATGCACACACACACACACACATACACACACACACACACACACACACACACGTGTGTAAAACAAAAAAAACACCCACATGTGAAACACATAGGTAACTCATATCCTCTCATGTGGCTGGGCGCCCTCCTCTCTCTCCCTCTCTCTCTCTCTCTCTGAGGAGGTGGGGAGCAGCAGCAGTAGGTGACAATGTGCTAACACTCTCCAGTTCCACAGGACCAGAGCGCCGGTGACTGAAGCTCAGTGTGGCGCTGGGGGTCCGGTGAGCGCGCTACCAGTGGAACATGAAGAAGAGGTGTGTGTGTGTGCGTGTGTGTGAGTGTGTGTGTGTGTGTGTGTGTGTGTGTGTTGTCATGAATATTTTCACTCTTTTAACAGAGAATAACTATTTAAATAAAGAGATGAAAACAGGCAATGATCAAGTCCAATCTTATTGATGAGTACATAGAGCAAGTCTGTACACAGAGAAATTACATTCAGTCTAACAACAGAGTAAATTCTGAATAGTTGACCAGGCTGAAATGAGTATATCGGTCTAAACTAAATAAATCATTGCATTGCACCCAGTATTGACAGGACATGTATGCATACAGCAACACCACAGCATCTCCATTATGCTCCACTGGCCTTCAGGGTCTCAGAATCTCTCTGGTGACCTGGCGTTCACTCTGACACTTTCCCCACATTGGAACAACAGCTCAGACTTGATCATCCGCAAGGATGCCTGCTTTTCCCTTACACTGTGTGTGTGTGTGTGTGTGTGTGTGTGTGTGTGTGTGTGTGTGTGTGTGTGTGTGTGTGTGTGTGTGTGTGTGTGTGTGTGTGTGTGTGTGTGTGTGTATGTGTGTGTGTGTGTGTGTGTGTGTGTGTGTGTAAAAGACAGCCCTGCTTGAGTAGAGGTATTGGTTAGAGGTCTGGACTGCTAGGTGACAATGTACCTTACATAAGAAGCAGAACTTCATTTGCTGACGAAGCTTGAAGCGTGATGGTAAATCTCCGCAAGATTAAAGCGGGTGTGAATGTACGGTTTCCCGAAGGTGTTTGACTCTCTGCCATCATATTCCTTTGGCTCCTCGCGCCAGGGGTTTTGCAGTAATCATAAAAAAAACTATAAAATTCCCTCAGCATAATGTTTCCGTAAGAACATGCTTTGTGTGTGTTGGTGTGGGTGTGTAAGCGTGCACGTGTAGATTAGGTTCTATATTATAAACATGCTGGGACTTTCTCAAGCTAGGTATTGTTTCCATTTTGTTGGGAAGTCTTTAATTCAAACCAGGATCTGAAACACTACACACACACACACACAAGCACACACACACACACACACACACACACACACACACACACACACACACACACACACACACACACACACACACACACACACAAACACACACACACACACACAGACACACAAGCTAGCCCACAACAAACACATCCAAAAAAGGACTGGGAACCAGCAGGCTTTACAGCCACACATATGAAGCAGATAGAACCTCAAACGTAGAATCTCACACGCACACAACAGCACAGTGCTCTGGCTGACGGTCCTCCTGGACTCGTCCCCGCCAATTTACCGCCTCCTATCAATAACCATCTGTTGTTGGGTCATGCAGAGTCAGAGACAGAGTCCCATTCAAATCAGGAGGAGCCGCAGAGGAAGATAGCGGAACAAATGATGTGCTGTTCCACGGACGACGTTGACATCAGCTGTGGGGAGGGGGATATGACTGCCCCGTGTTCAGTATCGACTCTGGGCTGTCCACGGGGGGGGGGGGAGAGAGGGCGGGGGAGAGAGAAGGGAGAGAGAAGCCCGTTTGCTGGGAGACTGCGATCGTCTGGTCCTCCTGTAAGTTCTCGTTTCTCATTAACTGACGTTCCCACACTTTTTGTTAAGGACTTGCTAGTATGGCCGTCTAATGCCCCCCCCCCCCCCCCCCACCTCACTCTCTCTCTCTTTCTCTCTCTTCCTCTTTCTCTCTCTCTCCCCTTCTGTTTCTCTCTCTGGGAGATTTTTGTAGTTTGCGCGAGCCATGAAATCCATTTGTCTTCCAGCTGTAAGCGGAGCCATATTTCCCCTGCATCCCCCTCGGTGACCCTGGGGCCCTGGGGCCTGGGCCCGGCCTTCCTGTAACTGGAGCCCGTCGCACGCTTGTTTTCTCCTCGTCCAGCGCGCGGGAACAATGAAAGACAAACGTTTGCGTTTTGCTGGACGCGGTTCCAAAGCAGAGCGAGGGGGTTAGGTGGGCAAGGGAATAGGAGGGAGAAAGTCAACAATGGAAAATTAAAAACACGTTCTCCCTCATGGTTATTCTTTGACAGGGGAGTACAGAAAAAGAGAGGGGGGGATGAGTGAAGATAAAGGTGCACATCCAAAGAGACGTTGAGAGATGTGAGCAAGCGGTTGAGTGAAAAGTACTTGAGGTGTTGAAAGAGTTCGGAGAAAATGGGGGATGAAAAAGATGGGGGGGGGGGTGACAGATGAAGGAGTGGTGAGGTGCAGACCAGGGGAGGGGGTCGTTGGGTGCTGTCCCGTGAACGGGGGGCCATGTTGAAGACGTTACGATGTGCAGCACTTGGCAGGGCCGAGACTGGGTTTCCCGGGCGACCGTCCTGAACATGGCCCGGAGGCACAGGGGGTAGCTGGTGGAGATCCAGCTTCAGAACCTCACAGGAACATGTGGAGGCAATCTCCACTGAACGCTGGATCCCGGGGGAGCCTACGGGAGGGGTGAGGGGGAGGTTAGGGGATAAGGGGGACGACGGGGAAAGCAGGGATGGAGGGGGAGAAACGGAGGGAGGCTTTATGGGGGTGGGGGGCAGTAGGTAAATTAAATCCAAGGAGCAGAGTCTGCTTTCTGTCCAGATTGTGATCGCTTTGAATGTAAATCAAACTGCGAGATGAGCTTTGCAAAGAAATTATACAACATGAGAAAACAAACAAAGAACAAAGTGAAAAGATCATAGCACACTAATGGTGATCAATGTTGGTTTAAAAATATCAAACTCCCTCACTAGCTTAATTTCCTTCCTCACCCAAAGACCACACTAGACCGGGTTGGCTATTAAAAGTAACCATGACTACAAAAACATGTTTCATGATTCTGTAGTGCAGTTGAAAGGCCTGTGTGCATGGGATAGGATATATTAGGCCATGGACTAGGCATTCTGGTCAATTATCCTGGAGCCCGATGTTCCCCCGACACACCCAGGGCTCCTTGGCTCACACGGGCCCGTAAAGCCAGTCATCAAGCTGTCACTTTGGGGCGCACACAGAATAGATTAGCGCCCATTCACTGGCTGGTGTAATGTAAAGCACATGATGAACCTCAGAACCTGAAATGATATGGGCCTTGCGTACAGCATTCCAGTTCTTATGAGGATGGTTAAAACTTGATGTTCCTGTGTTTGAATGCGTTTTGGTCTGCGGGACAATGGGAAGTGTTCAGCCCCTTGGAGAAAAAGTCCTTCGTCTGTGTACACATTCCCCTGAAAAAATATTTTAAATTACAACATGTATAATATGAAAATCAAAACAACTTGTATCAAATTGTATCAACAATCCTGAAAACTGGACGGGTCCCATAACATATGGTGTAAATCCTGCTATAACACATCCCGACGTCTCACGAGCTGAATGTTCTTCCCATTTTTCCCCATGTCTGAACACATGGAGTGAAACCCGCTCCCCGACCCCGTCTGAAAATGTTCACAGGGACGTGAGACCACAGGCGGATCAGAGCCGGGCCGCCCTGGGAAGTGGTGCTGTGCTGGCATGCTGTGGTCAGACAGGGTGTGATGGGGTCCAATGGGGGGGCCCGGGCAGGGTCAACAGACAGACAGGTACATAGAGGCAGTGGTTGGCCAGGCTGGGAGGAGAAAGGGGGGCTTGGAGGTCAGACAGTGTCTGGGGCTAACCAGAGGTGGAGCGAGTTCACAGGTTCAGCTGCCCTGACAAATCACTGTTTGTCTTTCATTTCTGTTAAAAGGTGCCTGAGCTTGAGAGCTATGCTAACGTTGTGTTAATGAGGTCGAGTTCACGTGCAGGCTAGATGGCCTCCAGCACTCAAAGTCTCTTTGTAAGAAACAGACTTAAGTACAAGGCAAAATGGCAATGTTCAACTTTGGCTACACAATCGTTTAAACAGAATAAAAAACACAGCGTTTGGAAATGGTGATCTTGATTGATTTCTATGAAATTGGAATGGAAGCCTCTGTAAATTGTTAATCCACTTTTGATATGTGGGTATTTGTATAGCAGCTTACCACACACACAGGTAATAGCCGAGATCCAGGGCCTAAATCCACCCCCAGAGCCTTCATGCAATCATGCCCCCCAGGAAGAGGGCTTTCTGGGAAGGGGGAGGACCAACGCAGAGCCGCTGGTTTGGAACGGAGAGAAGAGACAGAAAAGTCCTGTTAAATAAATCAAAAAACCACCCCTCCAAGAAATAGCCCAAGGGTGTGTCCATGTGTGTGTCCGTGTTTGTGTCCATGTGTGTGTGTGTGTGTGTGTGTGTGTGTATGTGTGTGTGTGTGTGTGTGTGTGTTTGCATGCTCTCCTGCCAAGACACCCCGGAACATGGAGCCCCCAAATCTGAGCCGTTTCTGGGTCAGCCAGTAAAGGAGAGGTCCTCACGGATCCAGCGGCGGTTTGCACTGTGTTGGTGTCGAGCATGATCCCATGTGTTTTCTCTCCACTTTCACTTCACTCTCCCTCTCTCCCTCTCTCCCTCTCTCCCTCTCTTCCTCTCTCCATCTCTCCATCTCGCTTTCCTTACAGTCTTAACTCACACGACGGTCCAGGCACTGAGGACTTCCAAATCCTTTACGCTATTCAGCAGGAATGTGTGAATAGGATATGACACACACACATACACACACACACACACACACACACACACACACAGCTGTCCGTGAAACAGTGATATCTAGCAGCAGCCGTCAGTAACATTTCTAAACTGTTACGGGAAGCACGTCCATCCCGTCCCTGTCCCCCATGACATTCTGGCTGAAGCATGCAGGCCCTGAATACTGAAAGAACGTGTGACGCGTAGGCATGGCTTTGACTGGGAAGAAATGTGTTTAGCTCGACCGAATTACATAGCTTTTATTTACCCTGCAGCATACAGTTGATGACTATCTTTCATGGGGAACCTCTATTCACTGCAGGGTTTGCATGTTCAGAGTGTGGAACCTGCATGCTGCCTGAGTCTGCTGTGGTACATGTTGCTCTAACATGGATCTGGGATCGGCTTACCCATCCTCAAATGGAAGGAAAACACAGCACTGACCCAGAGGTGAATCTGTCCGTGGGGAGCCTGAATCCGAACCCGTATTTGGAACAACCCGGTCTTACCTCTGTTTGGAATGGGCGGTCTCCATGGCAACCGAAGCCAGGTGGATCCAATTGGCTTAATGGAGGTGCCCCGTACTCTGCTGACGCCAAGGAGCAGATAAAAACATACTACAACACATACAGCTGTATCTGTTACACATGGAGGCCCCCCAACTACAGGGAGAGAGAGAGAGAGAGAGAGAGAGAGAGAGAGAGAGAGAGAGAGAGAGAGAGAGAGAGAGAGAGAGAGAGAGAGAGAGAGAGAGAGAGAGAGAGAGAGACAGAGACAGAGACAGACACACAGAGAGAGAGAGAGAGAGAGAGAGAGAGCAAAAGAAAGACAGCGAGAGAGAGAGTGAAAGAGAGAGAAAAACATAGGGAAATGATACGTATCAGATCTTCCCAGACCGCTGGGAAAGAGTTTGTGCATATCGATTTAAACTACGTCGTTTGGTCTCCCGGCAGGCTCTGCCCATATCTGGAGCATCAGTAGTGGGGGGGGGGGGGGGGGGGTTACTGTAGCTGGCATTATCCCCTTTCAGTCAAGGGCCAGGGGAACAGGTGTGGCGGACTCGGCCGGTACCTGGCAGAGCGGAGCGAGTAGCCCCAGGCGCCGTTATCGCGGCCGTTTATAGCCCCCGTGTTCCAGCTCTCAGAGCCTGGGCCAGGGTGGTAAGGGGAGACGGTGCCGAGGCATGGCCAGGATCAGACGCCTGTCACCGGGGGAGAGGATCCTGGAAGAGCCCCTCCTGTGATCAGACTGGGATGAAGTTATCCACCTGGATAGGATGACAGACTCGCTGCAGGGTTGCGTTTCAGGACAGCCTCTAAATCATCCACCCTCCCTAACCCACCCTACATGAATGCATGTTTCCTTCTGCTGATGTTTGCCAAAGAGCAAAGGTATCTATGATATACAGTGATGCTGTAATGCACTTATATATCATAGACAGCTGCGACTACCTTTTCCCAAGGATATGTTCACGGAGCTTATTTGCCCCGTAACTCTGTCTGACTCCCCAGAACCTCCCCGTGCAGAGCCTCTGACTCACACACACAGACACACACACACACACACACACACACACACAGCTGCCATTACGCACTTCAACATTCACAGGGAGGGGAGGGGGGAGGGGGGGTCGACGTTCCATACGGATCATCCTGCGAGGCTGGATTCCCGACAGTGACGGGGATCAACTCTTATTGATGGCCATGACTCCTGAGTAGGTCAGAATCAGGAGGGAATAGCTGAGCTGACGGGGGGGGGTTGGGGGGGGGGGGGGGTGAGTTAAGAGCTGGTATCCTAAGGTGACATGGCAGACACCCTATCGCCCGCTGTGTTAGCGCTGCCCTCGGCCCTGACGGACAGGCTCCCGGGGGGGGGGCTGTGACAGCTGAGCATGCTGCCTCAGTCAGAGAGAGAGAGAGGAAGAGAGAGAGAGAGAGAGAGAGAGAGAGAGAGAGAGAGAGAGAGAGAGAGAGAGAGAGAGAGAGAGAGAGAGAGAGAGAGAGAGAGAGGGAAAAGAGATGGAGAGAGAGAGAGACATGGAAAGTGAGAGACAAAAGAGAAACAGCGCAAGACAGAGAGCGGCGGGGGGGTGGGGGGGCAGAAGGAGAGAGAGAAAGAGAGAGTGTAGCTGCATGCCTGTGTGTGTGAGAGAGACACGGTGCACACGGTGCACACCGTGTGTGTCGGCGTGCACCTGCCCTTCCCCAGAACAGGAAGCGTGCACGAGGAGAAGGCCGTGGCGAGAGGCAGCCAGGCGTCGGCCGCGTCGTTGGCCGAACCTGAGAGCAGGAAGGAGCCAACGAGCTGCCTCACATCCTCATTTCAGCCTCGTAAATCTACAGCGGCCCTTTCAGACGGACCTCTGTCCAGCAGCGACGCCTCAGTGGGGGGGCCAGGGGAACATATCCTCCCCACGGTAATGGAAGGGGGGGGGGGGGGGGGGGGGGTTACAACCTCCATTCATGATGTGTCCTCTTCTTTCTGCACTGCAGCGTGAGCGACACAGTGAACTACAGTCAGTGCCTGGGTGTCTGATATTATGTCAAACGGATTACGCGTGCATTGTGCTGAGTCAGAGAGGTTTAGAAGGAGGTTTTTGTATGGCCCCCTTCAATCCTCTCATAGTTTGGTAATCGGAGAGCTATGTCAGGTTTGTTTTGGACGTTTGAATTAGGGAAAACAGTCAGTGACAGACTAAAGGTACAGTCGACAAACCCACACAGATCATACATGTGATCATTGACCTGCATGCTTACCTGCAGAATCTGACCAGCTTTCTTTGGTCTTTTTGGGGAGTTTTGACCGATTACCACATGCACATTGAGAGGATTTTAATTGGCCAAAACGGTTCAGGCTTGAAGAAAAACATAAAATACACACACAGGTCACACACAAACACACACACACACACACACATACACACACACACATACACTCACACACAAAGACACGGAGAGCAGGAAAACTCCAACACATGCCCAGAGGGAGCTGAAAACATAAAAAAACAATGTAATAATCTGTGTTTGTGTAGACTTATGTGATTAGGCCCCACGTTTGTCTCAGTTTCATAATGAGCCGATTTCCAAATGCTGCCATGGTAATGTGCCAAATAACATCGTCATGTTGGTTGGGAGAAATCCATCACGGCTGACACATTTCAACGGTCTTGGCAACAACACCACAAAAACGATCAGTTAAACAACTAGCACTGGAATGCCTCAACCCCCCCACCTCCCCACCCCCCCATCCTAAGACTTCTTAGCAGCGGTTTCTCTGTTTGGTTTCCCTTTTTCGCCCTAACAAAACAAACGATTCGGCGCTCCGAAATAGGGAAACAGAGCACACAGCTCTGAGTAAACCAAATGAGAGATATAAAAAAATCAAACCAACATTTATGAACACAGTGTCTTGCACAGCTTACAGTTAGCTTTTGTAAGGAAGTGTGTGGTGGTCCGCTCTTGGTCAATGCTCCTTGAGACATTTTCTAAATAGATGGATAATTCTGGGCTCCACTGCCATGCCTGGTTCTAATAGAGCACCCATCCAGGATGGAGGAGCAGTGATCTATATGCCATGAGGATAGCTCTGAATGGGACTGGGACTCTTCCTGAAGGTGTTTGAGAGTCGTCTCTGCCCTGCCCTCGCTCAGTGAAGTGGGTGCTGACAGAGCAAGAGACGTTAACGAGCTCTGACGCGGTGACACGGAACACACTCACACACACTCACACACAGACACACGCAAACACACACCCACACACACACTCCGTCAACTCTTCTTTTAGGGCACAGGAAGGAAAATTGAGTTTTAACTT